>JAAAKG020139732.1:0-12282 GCA_010014905.2 Druon quercuslanigerum | reverse complement strand
ATCACAAACTTTTCATATCGCTGCGAGTTGAAGTGAAAAAAATCAAAATATTTTGATCAGAGAAAAAAACAGTTTTTTGAAAATAATTCGAAAAATAAAAAAGCTACAACTTTTTTTATAAGGAGAAAAAGATGTGAAATTAAATTTTCACTCAGAATATATATTTAAAAAAATAAAATTAAGGACTTCATTTTTAGGAGCTTAGGGGCCTCCCCACTTTAGTAAAGTAAGTGTATATCTCCTTTTTGCATCCGGCGCCTCAATTGACGCGCGTTTCTCCGTCCGCAACTGCGTAGCTGAGGTCGAGAAATGGATTTTTGCAGACACACAAATTTCAGCGAACTAATTTTTGTATTTTTGGTATGTTTAACAATACTTTTGCAAATGCAGCAGCAAAATGGTTCATTTCAACGATAATATAAAATAATATTAAATATTCTTTTAATGATATCATGATTATCACCTAAATATTAACTTTTTTATCATGTTAATTTTTTTTACAAGAAGGTGATATACCATTGAATTTGTATTTGTAAAAGTATTATTAAGCACGAAACGAATATAATAAATGCGGTTCCCTTATGTTTGTGAGGAATATAATGCAGTGTTTCTCAAAAAAGAAAATGTAAGAGGAAAAATACAAATTATGGTAGCTGGTCTTTAAATGACCAGTAAATCGTACGTAGCATGGAGACCAAATAGTATTTGAATCATGGGAAAATCCGCATTTTTTGTTTAGAGAATATGACAATAAACGACATTTTGTAGAAGTCCGAAGCTGATTTTCCCTTAATTCACATTGCACTTATTTAACTAAACATATAAATTTCCCATATAAATTTGCTCGGGCATCTAACTTTATGAACGTAATCGTACGCACTTATCAAGAATTATTATTATATAAGTCCATATAGAAATTGATGAACATTTTATCGTTTGAAAAGAGTCGAAATACTCGTACACTTTTAATTTGACATTTCAACATGCACATTATTTTTCTGAAACTTGAAGAGAAAAGGTGATTTACTTTTAGTTGAAAATTAATTTTTTAAATTAAAAATTCAAATAATTCAGTTTTGGTTAAAAATTTATTTTCTTCTCTTAAAAATTCAAGTACTTGGTTA
The DNA here is from genome assembly GCA_010014905.2 of Druon quercuslanigerum. Lineage (NCBI taxonomy): Eukaryota > Metazoa > Arthropoda > Insecta > Hymenoptera > Cynipidae > Druon > Druon quercuslanigerum. Next base: position 11,158 of record JAAAKG020139732.1, on the reverse strand, counting down.
AAAATTTACACACATTGTGTTGATGATTCTTATTTTTTCGTAGAAAATAAATCTTATTGGTTAAAAATTCCATTCTTTAGTAGACTGTTAAACTCTTTTCTTCAATTTTTTAAAAATTAATTTTTTTCATTGAAAATGTAACTATTTTGTTGAAAATTCGTTGCATTTTTGGTCGAAAATTATTTTTTTTTATGTATTTATGTATTTTTGATGTATTTTATTTATATTTTCTTTTAAGAAAATTCATAAATTTAGTTAAATACTCATCTCTATGATTAAAATTTTAGGTATGCTGCTAAATCTTTTAGAATTAACATTATTTACTAAATTGAACTGCCTTTGATTTAAAATTAAAATATTTTCTAGTTGGCATGTTTTGATTGAATACCTGCTTAGCTGATAGTTCAACTGATGATCATAATATTATTTGTAAATTAACCTATTTTAATAAAGTCAACATTTCTGTTCAAAAATTCAAATTATTTGTTGAAAATTCGAACTTTTGGATTGAAAATTCTTATCTTATTATAGAAAAGTTATCTTTCTTCGTTGAAAACGAACTTTTTGGATGAAAATTTATAAAAAATCATGAAAGAACATTCGTTACGAAATAATACTTTGTTCCTTTTTTACCGCAGTTGTCGATAAGAAAAAAGTAGTCAGAAACCCAATTTTTAAAATGAACATCTTTCAAGTTTCTAATTTTTTATGAAAAATAAAAATTTCTTTCTCATAGAAGACATTGGAAAATATTATTGGACTCTTCAAAAGTAAAGCTATTCAATTTTTGCTAACTTTTTCCTTATCTAAATTGCATCTTTGCACAATGACGTAATTTTAAACTGATGGAGACGTCTTTGATCATAAATCTCTTTTAGATTATACACAAGTGAGGAGACTGATTTACGAAATACAAACAATTTCGACAAATAATCTTCAATTAAATGCTATTGCTTCTAGTATATATTACCTTGTATTGAACCTTATTTTAGAATATTCTTTATATTTAAACTTTCTAAGCAATTCTTTAACATCAGGAAACTTTCCATTATTTAGAGGCGATGAAGGTCGCTACTGTGTTTTTCACCATAGCCCTTTTTTTAAACTCTATTGGTAAATATAATCATAATATTTATACGATTTTAAGCGCTTTTAATTAACTGTATATTAGTTTTTCTTCGAAATTGATCAAATTAAGAATCATTTGTCTAAATATGGAAGAATTTCATGTTAAAAATGGCGTCGTTCCCAAAGTTCTTAAAGTAACACGTGTACAAGCATATGGAAAAAAGCGTGGCATTTTTCAATTGAGTCACAACATAAAAAAATGCTTAAAAAATTTAGACAAGCTTTAATTATTTTTAAATCGTTTCAAAACTTCTGAATATCTCATACACTTGCTCAGATTTTTGCAAACATTATATCATATGGAAAAATTTAAGAATTTTGATTTAAGATTTTTTACACTCTTCTTAAAATTTTAGGAAATAATTGCAAATTTTTTTAAAAATAAAAACACGAAGTTTATTGCAGGGCGTACAAAAAAATCAGGAATTGAATAGATTTAACTATTATCCCCCCCCCCCCCCCGCTTCTTACCATGAAGAAAAAATTGTTGACATAATTATATATTTGGCTACCCCTCCTCTCCTAAAAAAATGTATCCGAAATATATTGCTTTTTCAATAAAACAGTTAAGAATTTTTTCAAAATAAATCTTTTTTTAACAAAAAAAAAAAACTTTTTAACTGAGAAATTTAATAATAAAGAAAATATATTTATACGATTTTAAGTGCTATTAAATAACTGTATATTAGTTTTTCTTCGAAACTGATCAAGTTAAGAATAATTTTTCCAAATATGTAAAAATTTGATGTTAAAAATGGCGTCGTTTCCAAAGTTCTTAAAGTAACACGTGTACAAGCATATGGAAAAAGACGTGGCATTTTTCAATAGAGTTACAATATACAAAAATGCTTTAAAAAATCTTGACAAGCGTAATTATTTTTGAACCGTTTCAAAACTTCGGAATCTTTCAGAATTTCAGAATTTTGCTGCAAGATCTTTTGCACTCTACTTAAAAATTTTAGGAAATGACTAAAAATTTTTTTTTAAATTACGACACGAAGTTTACTGTGGGGCGTACAAAAAAATTAGGACTGGCATAGATTAAACTATTATCACTCCCCCTCCCCCTCACTTCTTGCCATGAAGAAAAAAAATGTTGACATAATTATATATTTGGCTATCCCTCCTCCCCTGAAAAAACGTAGCCGAAATATAATGCTTTTTCAATAAAACAGTTAAGAATTTTTTCAAAATAAATCTTTTTTTAACAAAAAAAAAATACTTTTTAACTGAGAAATTTAATAATAAAGAAAATATATTTATACGATTTTAAGTGCTATTAAATAACTGTATATTAGTTTTTCTTCGAAACTGATCAAGTTAAGAATAATTTTTCCAAATATGTAAAAATTTGATGTTAAAAATGGCGTCGTTTCCAAAGTTCTTAAAGTAACACGTGTACAAGCATATGGAAAAAGACGTGGCATTTTTCAATAGAGTTACAATATACAAAAATGCTTTAAAAAATCTTGACAAGCGTAATTATTTTTGAACCGTTTCAAAACTTCGGAATCTTTCAGAATTTCAGAATTTTGCTGCAAGATCTTTTGCACTCTACTTAAAAATTTTAGGAAATGACTAAAAATTTTTTTTTAAATTACGACACGAAGTTTACTGTGGGGCGTACAAAAAAATTAGGACTGGCATAGATTAAACTATTATCACTCCCCCTCCCCCTCACTTCTTGCCATGAAGAAAAAAAATGTTGACATAATTATATATTTGGCTATCCCTCCTCCCCTGAAAAAACGTAGCCGAAATATAATGCTTTTTCAACAAAACAGTTAGGAAATTTTTCAACGTAAGATGTTTTTTTGAACAAAAAAAGAATAAATTCAAAAGCATGAATTTATGACAACATAGTTAAATTTTCGAACAAAAATGATTACGCAACAAAATAGTTACATTTTTTAAAGGTAATTAGAATTTTAACAAAAATTTGTGTAGCTAACGAAAAAAACTAGAATGATAAATCCTTAATAAAAAAATGTTTTTGTTACAAAGTAGATACACTTTAAATTAAATAACACAGCCGCACAAAAATAAGAAAGTGTACGGAACCAAAAAAGCGACCTACATAGTGTTGCAGTATTGGTCAAGATTAGTCGAAATCCAAAATTTTGGAATTTTCTGCTTAACAGTCTTTTTTTATTCGACCTTGAATTTTAGCTCAATTCTAAATTTTTCTAAGTTGTCTACTTAGCATTTTAAATTGTTTTTTTCAAACTATTGACTTATTTTCTGAAGTTCAGTTGGCAAAAACTGTCACGACAAAATTCTTATTTATGAATGCCTTTATAGAAATATGCATGTAAACTTTAAAAATATGAATTTGTTAGTAACAATCTCATTTTGTTATAAACAATTTGATATTTATTCTACCAATAAAAATCTTTCATCCCTTGTTGTTCTACATTACTTTTGAAGAATATTTTTTTTTTACTTTACTTTTGAAAAAAAAAAATTTGTATCATAAAATTTTAGATTTAGGCTAATCACTACCAATACTACAACGTCGCTTTTTCGATTCAGTCGATCAAATTTCTACAAAGAAACCAAAAATGAAATGTTTCAATTTGCTGCTTTATAATTTCATTTTCAATCAAAAAATCATTAAAATACTTAAATTTATATCAAACAATAAGAATCTTTGTGTAAAAAAATTAATTTTTAACCTCAGTTGTTGAACCGATTACCTACAAAATTTCGTACCCCCAGTTTTTTCTGCGTTTACTGCTAGTTTTAAGTGAAGTAAACACTCACTTATTCCAAGTTCTCTATGCTTGCATATTACAAGGGGTGATAACCATACTTTAAAATTCAGAAGCCAACTTTTTTTTTAAGTCGTCTCTTTTGGTTGAAAATTTTAATAATTTTTTTTTAATACGATTATCTTTTTGTGAAAATCAATCTTTTTAATTAAAAATTCAACTAAGGTTTTTAAAATTGAATTTTTTTAGAAAAATATTCTTTTTGTATTAAACTTCATTTATTTTTGTTCAAAATTGAACTGCTTTGTTTAGAATATATTGCTTTGTTCAACAGTCATTTTTTTAGTAGAAAACTCAACTTTTGTGTGGAAAAATAGTCTTCTTGTTTGAAAAAAATTTTTTTTATTGAAATTTTATTATTTTCTGTTGAAAATTAATTTATTTTGTTCAAACCTCCTTTTTTTATTAAAAATTATTTTTTAAACTAAAAATTAAACTATTTCATTTTTTTTCACAAATTATTACATTTTTTTGCAAATTTATTTATTTCGATGAATTTAAGTATTTTATTTAAAATTTTTCTTTTAATTCAACTGTTCTTCTATTAATTATTAAAATCATTCTTTTTAGAATATCTAATATTTTATGTTTCGTTAACAATTCAACTTTTTTGGTTCAAAGCTTTACTACTTCTTTCAAAAGTAATATTTTTTTAAAAAGTTTCGTTACTTTTGTTAAAATTTCATCTCTATGGTTGAAAATTCTACTCTTCTCTTGAAATTTTTGTTTGTTGAAAATCAATTTTTTTAACAGAAAATTTACCTATACCATTTATGGTTGAAAATACTTTCTTCTTCAGTCAAAAATTAACTTCTTTTGTTGCAAATTGTATATATTCTTAAAAATTCAATTCTTTTACTTAAAAATTTCAGTATTCAAGTTTAGGTTAAAAATTCATTTCCTTTTAGTAGAAAGGGTACCTTTTTGAGTTAGAATTTAAAAATATTTTGTTAGGAATTGATGTATTTTGTTGAAAATTTGCCTTTCTAGTAGAAACCTACTTTTCTTGTTTGAAAACTCATCATGTTGTTTAAAAATTAAACTAATTCATTTTTAGTTAAAAACTTATCTTTATTAGTTGAAAAATCTACTATTTGGTAAAAAAAAGAAAACATTTTATCAAAACACGTACTTTTAATTTTTTCAGCAGGCAATAATTTTATGTTTTTAACATTCAGAACTACGTAAAAAAAGTGACCAGTAATAAAAATATTAAATTAATTCTCTTCAAAATAAATGGCTTACTCTTTTAAATTTTTTTACAAATGAGCTATAAACTTTTAATAATGATTTGTATAAGAAAAGCTATTTTTTATTTGTTAAATAATCCATTAAGCAAGAAGTCAGACTTTACTGTAATATCATTTAATCCGTTTCTGTTTTTTTACAGATTTAAGTTCACTGACCATATGGAAGCGAAAAGCGGTAGTGGCTCCTGGGCTTAAAGTCGAACAAAAAAATGCATTTACTTCTTATTATTATTACCCAGAAGGATCAAATACACCCCGTCAACTAGAAGGCCCTGAGGAAGTATTACTAAATGAATCTGGTCAACATATCGTAGGAGTGTACAAGGATAATAAGCTTACACCAATTTATGTATTTTTTAATCCAACAATTCCGCGACATGCTGCAATACATCTACCTGACAATGAATGTGAAATGATGAATCCACCGAGACATGGAGATGTTCAGTACGGGGAAGGGCCTATCCCTGGAAGGACTGTGCCTTGCCTATTTCAAATTATACGTCGTCAAACATTATAATTCAAATCAGAAAAATATATAACTATCACAGTATCTACTGTGATCCGCAATTGAATCAAAGCGATGTAACAAAATTTCTCTAAAAAAAAGGAGTGTCAAGAAAATCTCGAAAGTATTGTTATCACTTTTCCTAAATGCCGATTGGGCAATTTGAAAAACTCAAATGAAGATTTTGCCTTAAAATAGTCTTAGACTGAATTCGGGGGGATCGAAACGTAAACAGTCGGGCCCGTTTGAACCGTTTCAAATTACAATTTATTTTATTGCGCAATATAATTGACGGATTACTCTCTCACTGCGGCCCTGCCGGGACCTGCAGTTCTCGGATGGCCGAAAACGATGAGACCGAAAGCGAGAGTTTGGTGTAATTAAAAATTTAATTTAATTTAGAGGAAAGCGACAAAGAATTTATATTTGAGTGCATAAGAAAAGTGACAAACACTTAGGACTTTTTGTGTACATTTTTTCAATTTTTAACATGTTTACATATCACGAAACATTATTTTCGACATTTTTAACTTAAGATTTTTTAATATTTTTTGTAGTCATACCATTTTTGAAGTCACCTAATGTAAGTACTATTTGAACTTTACAAATTTAGAACCTTTTTTCAATAATATAAAAATACAAAATAATATTTATAATAATATTACAGATTTCAAACAAGTATTTGTTTTTAAGAGTTTTTGAATACCTTAATTCGAGTTGAAATTAAACTTTGAGAATTGAGAACAAGAAAATAAGTATTATCAGTTTGTTTTTAAATTTATATTTGCATAATATTTATAAGTTTTCAGAAAATTCAAAAAAGGATTTTAGAATAATTCAGATGTGACAAGAAAGAATGTAGAAAATTTTAAGGAAATATTCGAATAATTTGAACAAAATACTCTTGTATAGGACTCATAGAAGTTTATTTTTCAAAGTCAAAAAAGTCTTATATTTATAAAACTATTTTTAACCGACTCGAAATTTTCTTAAATTTAGAAAGATCATTCGAAATTTGAAAACATTGCCTTATAATCTGCTTAATTTTCCCAGGAGTTTAGGGAATTTGGTTTATTTTCTTGAAAACTTTCCAAATTCTTTTACAGCTTTACAAGTTTATTCTTAAAATCTTTAAAAATGTACATTTCTAAAATTTTCTCAAAGTTTAGAATTCTTTTTGAATTGATTTAAGTCTACTTAATTTTTTTTTAATTTACTCGATTTTATTTTATTTTTTATTTTTTTAATATTACCCAATTAAAATATTATGCTTTAAGAACTTTTACAATCTGTTTTAAAGTTTTAGGAAACCCTTTTTTATTATTTAAAATTTTCACACGAATATTAAGAAAATTCTTCTCTTTTTTTATCTTTCGAGACCTTCTAATCCTTTTAACATTCAAAAATTATTCAAATTTTTCCTGATTTTTTTTTTAATTCTGCAAAATTAAAAAAATGGCATCAAAATCTTTCAGGTTCTTCTTTAGTAGTTTATTTAATCATTTGGTATGTTATGAGATCTTTTTATACTATCTCTAAGAAATAATTTTTTAAAGAAAAAAATTTAATTTTCCAAAATTGCCAAATATTGCTTTAAAATTTTTTGAACTCCTTTTAAAAATTGTAGGAAATACCTAAAAAATTTTTGTAATATTTTTCACTTTTCTCTTCGAATTCATTATGAAATTTCAAAATTTCCTATGAATCTTAAGAGCAATTTTTTTATCCTCTTGATACCCTGCACGAATCACTTTACCTAAAAAAATGTTAAACCCTGAACAACTAAAAAAATGTTTTTAAAGCTTTTCATGTTATTTTTCTACATATTTTGAAATTTTTTAAAATTAAAATTATTCTATTAAAACAAAACCTAAACAATTAAAATTTTCTCAGAAATCTTGAATTAAAATCACTCCCTTAAATCTTTCGTAACTATTAAAAAGCTTCTAATTTTTTTTCGAAGTCTTAAAAATAAATTTTTGCTCCTAATTTAATTTTCCTTATCTCAGGATTGCTAAAAGATTAAATTTTAGAAATGCCCTCACTTTTCCTTGGCCAATTAAACATTTTTTCTAAACATATTTTAGTAATTTTATTGACAACAGGCATATATAATTCTATGAGGGATCATAAAAAAATTACAAAAGTAACACGTAAAGTATTGAAATTTTCAACCAAATAGTTGAGTTTTTGACTCAAAAATATAAATTTCGAACAAAAAATAGAAGAATTGAATTTTTAGTTACAATAATTGTTCGTGAAAAACAAAGGAATACATAACAAAATTTTTAAATTTTTAACCAATGTGAGGATAAAAAATTGATTCTCAAGAAAAAGAGAAAGAGTTGATATTTCTACAAAAAAATTTCACTTTGCAATCAAAAAGAGTTGAATTAAACCAAAAAATACATATTTTTATTAAATTATTTGAATCCTTGATCAACACAGGCTCATTTTTAAACCGAAAAACTATTAAAGTTAACTGAATAATAATTCTATTAAATATATATATACATAATTTAATTATTGATTAATAATAGCAAATAAAAATTTTAAGTATAAATAAAAAAAGTTGAGTTTTCAAGTTAAAACGACGCATTTTTGACACAAGAGTTTAATGTATGTTGAAAAAATATGCATGTTCGACCAAGATAATTACATTTTCAACCCCAAATATTCGTTTAAAAAAATGAATTTGCATCAAAATACTTCAATCTTTTTTGAAAGTCTTTTTAGTAGAGAATTTATCTTCCTGCTTGAAAATTCATCTTTTGGTTTTTTATTTTTTCGTACATTTAATTTTTTAACCTGAAATCAAACAGTTCCTACTTAGTTAAAAATTCATCAGTGGGGATAATTAAAAAATTTAATTCTTTTATTTCTTATTTTCATTGAAAAATTCAGTGCCCGATTAAATTTTTTCTTCAAAGTTTATTTTTTAGTTAAAATACCAAGGATTTTGTTGGAAATTTGCCTTTATTAATAAATATGTATCTTTTTGGTCAAAAATTATTATTTTCTCTGAATGAAAATCTACTTGTTCTATTTCTATTTAAAAATTGTGCTTATTTAGCTTAAAATGTAACTATTTGTTAAAAAAATTTGTCTTTTTAGTTAAAAGTTCAATTATTATATTAAAAATTCATCTTTTTTGGCAGAAAGTTAATCCTTTGTTTGAAAATAATGTTCTTCCTGGAAAATATACTTTTTTCAACAAAAAACTTTTGGGTTCAAAATTCAAGTATTAAAGTTAAATATTCATCATTTTTACCAATTTTAAATGTGAAAAAAATAGCGCAGGTAGCTCAAAGGGAAAATGAAAATGATAAATTATAAGAAAACGAAATGCACTTCTTGCATCAAAAATAAAATCAAGGACATTTCCGGATTTTCCCGGACTTGAAATTTTAGGAATTTTCAGTTTTTCATATTGAATTCAATATAGTACACTTAACTCCTATAATAAGAACCTCCGGTTAAGGATATTCCACGAATTCACGCAGTGGCGTTTTCATGATGATACTTCAAAGAATTTTTGGCTACGTAAATTACACGGGAGAAGGGGGGGGGGTACCCAAAAATTACAAGTATCTATGGTCGGGAAGTTTATAGGTAATATTCTACGAGTATACAGGAAACCCCCATTATGAAATTAAAATTTTCTTTGAAATAAAACTTTGATCCATATTGAGCCCAGTTGACGGTAAGAAAAAGGTAGGAAATTTTTTTTTTTAATAATCAATTTTTTACGTTTTTAATTTATTTAAACAATATAATCTTCTCTACATTAAGAAAGGCCTTGAGAAATAATATTGGAATCTTTAAAAGTATAGTTATTTTATCTTTTTCGCTCTTTTATCTAAATTTTATATTTACCCAATGATGTAACTTCAAACTGATGGAGCTGGCATTAGTCATAAATTTGTTTTAAATCATGCACAAGTGGGGAGACTGATTTACGAAATACAAACATTTTTTTAAATGACCCTCGCTTTAAAGCGATTGCTTTTAGTATCACATCGGGAAACTCATCATTATTTAGAGACAATGAAGATTCTCAGTCTGTTTTGCACCACAGCAGTTTTTCTTAATTCTATTGGTAAATATAATTATAATATTTATACGATTTAAAGTGCTTTTAAATAACAGTAAATTGTTTTTTATTCGAAATTGTTTAAATTGTGAAAAATATTGGCCCATATGGAAAAACTTGACTTAAAAATGGCGGCTTTTCCAGTGTTCTTAATGGGACACGTGTACAAGGATATGAAAAATGCGTGGCATTTTTCATTAGAGATGAAACACATTATCCTTTCTTTTTAAAGTTGCAAACAGCATATTTTGACATGCATGTCAATCAAATTTGGGTAATATATATATATATAAGGTTCAAGGTATCAATTCAACATATGCGTATTATTTGAAGGTAGTCTTAGGACCATATGGCTTTATGCTAAACTGATTGCATTTGGAAAAACATGATATAAAATACGAAAATTTATTATTTTTAACGAATTAGTTCAAATAATTTAGCTTAATTTAATTTTGTAATAGTCCACAATACCAAAATTGAGTGCTCCGATTCCAGAACGGGACATAACTCGGTAAAGTTGGAGGGAGGTTGGCATCTTTTTTCCTCTAGCAAAATATTTTATTCTAATAGAGTTTTCGAGATAGCCATGATAATGATTTTTCTTTCTGAAGACGATTTGTAATTAATTTTTGGTCTCTCGCTCGTAGTCACATCTACAGTTTTTGGAATTTTTTTAATGAAATCTAGAGATAATACTCTCCAAAGTATCCTCAGAACGATGATATGAGCGAAAAGTGTATATCATTATTCACAACTAAACAAAAAATTGTTTTCTAGGCGATGCCGAATTCAAATCCTTATAATCTTCGATCGCTTCGTTTATCGAGCGAAGTTTGAGCAAATACAAGCTTTCTGTGGAGAAGTTGTTCAGAAAACTATAAGGTAGTTTTCTGTGAAAACCTTTTTTCAAAAAACTGAGTGGGTAAAAAAACTGCGAATGCAAAGCTCGGAGCGCGGGAACTTAACTCTTGTAGGCGACAGGCATAAGGGCGGACTCAAATGTAGGTACGCAGGTGAATGATGCGAAACTTCAGAATGATATGAAAAGTATCGAATTATGATATATTTAAAGAGTTTGAATACTTTTATGCCGCACGAATGGACAAGTTATATAATAATATAATAATAAATATTTAATAATAAAATATTATGAACAAGTTATATAAATTAAATTACATTTTTCAAATCACAGCTATGTCCACTTTTCTACCAATAAATTCTAAAAAAACTCTTTATAATTTCCATGCAATACATGTCCGGATTATATCAAATGCATTCTACAAGAATAATTCTACAGAAGTTATTCAATTTAGTCAATTTGTTTTCAATTTGTAAAACCAAGAAAGAATTGTTCATACATTGCACTTACGTTATTTCTGCATTTTTTCCTAACATTTTTCGACCAGTTATC
>JAAAKG020139731.1:0-12282 GCA_010014905.2 Druon quercuslanigerum | reverse complement strand
TGATTCAGCAACATCAGAATCTTTTGTTGTTATTTTATGTTGACCGTATGACCAACCAAATTTATATTCCAAAAAATAATTTTTATGTTGCAAAACATTCTAATAACAATAAAATATTACTTTAAATTGATTTAAAATCGGGTTTACATTGAAAGAACAAGGGGGATAAACTATTTTGCATTTTGCAACTAACTGCATTCGTTGTAAATAACTTTTGTATTACCGGACCACCAAAATGTTCTGGCACTCCTGATTTATGTTTGTAATTATTTCTGGAATGCCCTATGATCATTTTAAGACCAGAAAGAAAAAAATCGCTAAACCTATTTTTGAGAAAAAAAACTATTTTTCTTTGTTTTTCTTTTTTTTTCAATTAAACTTTAATTTGAGCCTATATGTAGAACGATATTTTAAAGCCCATTTAATTTTTTCTAATTTTTCGCTTATAAGCGAATAAGCGAGTCTTCTAATGTGAAAACTGTGTTAAATTTAAATTGAAAAGTTAATACTCAATATATTTAAAAATATCTTCTTTTTTGAAAAAGGTGGGGTTTAAAGAATTTCAGTCATTTTTGCGTAAGAAAATATCCATTTATTTAATAAACCTATTTTTATAACAATATATACATTATTCGATAATTATTGTAAATCAATATTACAACCAGTGAAGACTCTTATATTTATATAGTACACGCAGCAATTGCCGTTCCAAATTTCTCGTATAAATATGGAAATTATTTGTATATCGTTCATTCAAATAGTTCGTTATATATCACGCTAAATATTGACACTGATCTAGATATGGATATCATTTATGTTTGACTAATTTTTCTCAAAAAAGTTTAATTTTTTACCAAACTGTTGAGTTTTCCACCAAATTAAAAAAAGTCTACGAAAAAGTTGAATCCTTCACAAAAATAGATTAATTTTCAACCAAAAAATGCAAATTTTTATGTGAGTTTAGTTTAATTTTCAACTAAAAGAAAAAGATTTTCGAGTAAATAAATAAATTTTTAACTAACATTATGAATCTTCAATTTAAAAAAAAATTTTAACAGAGTATTTCGACTTTCAATTAAATAATTGAATTTTCTACCAAGTTGATGAATTTTTAAAACAAAAAGATGAATTTTCAACAAAATGGTTAAAATACCAACAACAAAATTGTTTAGTCAAAAAGAAATCAATCAAATTGGTTGATTAATTCAAACTAACATCTTCATCTACAAATGCAGTTCGCACTAATAATATTTTTGATACTATGTACTACAGTAAGCATTACGTTGCACTGACAAACAGCATAGAAAATTACTTATCTATCCATATTACGGTTGGTAAATTTTTTTATTTTTGAAAAACTTGTTTCCTAAAATGTTCAACTTTTGGTAACTCCCTTACATAGGTTCGGTTTTTCCGAGCTTAAATAAATGGTCGGGATTTACTGGTAGCGTGGGGTGGTATGCACTGATCGAGGGTGTCCACCGCAAAAGACTAATCACCGTACTTGTAGACCAACGTGTTTCGGACATCCACTCGATAATTATCAGGCTAATTTATCAAATCGGATACCACGACTGGCACACGCTGAGCCCAGCACTCACCTCTTACAAGGTAGAGCAATGTCCTATTTAATGTAATCGCATGTAAAGGTCTAATCTTAGAAAAACTATCTCAAGAATACTCCCTGTCAGATGCCTTCTCTAAAATCATTTTTAAACTCAATTAAATAGCTCACCTATAATCATTTTTACTACTTTGTAATACAAAAATTAGAATCCACTTCAAAAATCAGAAACTTTTGATTAAACTTGTTTGAGTGAAAACCGAAGGCAGATGAATTGTAAAACAGTCGTTCCAGCTTAAACTACAACTTATACGTTTGAATTTGAAGTACTCATTACAAATTCAACTTCCACGAGGAAATTCAGTTATTCCAGGACTTTCTCAGATTTCCGCCTTCAAGAAGTTAATATTTTCGAGTAAATTGTACAGACCAAGTTTTTGTCTCGAGTTGATCTTAGAATGTGAGAAGTTCTAAATCTGAAAATTTGCAATGCAGCTGCAATGATTCGTTTATCTTTCGCCCTTCTGAGGAGTGCACTCGCTGGTGTCTCGAGTTTCGTAATTTATAGAGGAGAATTAGTAAGAGCAAGCGCTACTTATTCACAGCTAAATGTCGTATAAATAGAAGAGTTTTCATCCTATCAACCATCAACGATATTTCACTACTTAAAGTCATCGAATTTATGTATTGAGGTAGCGATTTTTAGGAACTCGTTTATACTCTTACTGCCTTTAGTATATTCGAAAGGTGCATTTACTGACTTCTTAACACCTTGATTTACGATCTATGCTAAATTCAGTGGATACACGATAGTTCCCTGATGATAAATGCTGATTAAACAAATGCAGTCAACGATCGGATAATAATTATGATTTTACCTTTTTAGTTTTATGCTCACTGATGGGTGCTAAATGCAATCCGATAATTAGTAACAGCCTTTTACTTTGAGTTTGTAGCTGTAACGATAAAACTTCCCTATTTAAATAAAAGTGAAAACGTTTTGAACTCACAATAATTAAATATAAAATAATAGAATCGTATTCACCTTTTAGGCATAAAATCCAATTTTAATTTATTCCATTTCATTTTGGATTTAGGATTTCAAACAATTTGAAACATTTAAATGATTTCCATTAATTTCGAAGAATTTAAACGAATTGGAATTTGACGGCATACCCAAAGCTTTATACACATTTCATGGAATCTGAAGGAGTTTCGAATGATTAAGGGATTACAAAACTCTTAGAATGTCTTAAACGATTCCAAAGGATCACGAGAGGTTTCACGGATTTCAAATTACTTAAAAAGGTTTCAAGAGTTTCCAGAAATTACCGAGTGCAATTGAAGAGCCATTTCCGCGGATTTCATGATTTAGAAATATTTCAAAATAATTCTCGGAATTTCAAGGGATCTTAAAGGATTTCATGTGATACTCAATTATTTTTATGAATTTTGATGAATAACAGGGGATTTTAATAGGATTTCAAGGATTTGAAGGGATTTATAGATATTTCAAAAAATCTTGAAAGATTTCACAGGTTTTCAAAAGATTTTCAAAATTTTTTAAAGAATTTGGAGAGATTTTTACAACTTTAAACAGATATGAAGGTGTTTCGATGATTTTGAGAATTTCAAAAGATTTTAAGAGATTTCAAAAGATTCTAAAGTATGTCCACGAATTTTGGTGGATTTTGTAACATTAAAAAAGATTTAACAGAATTTAAAACTCTATAATTTGAATAATACACACATTTTTACTTGCTTTAATCAATTAATGAATTCTAGCTATGAATCAGTTAAAATAAATGATACATAGATGGAATCCAGTAACTTTTTAAAATAAGCCAATATTTGAACTGGAATTTCAAATTTAGAGGAAAGAATTTCCGAATATTTATAAGAGATTTTAAGTAATTTCGAGAAATTTTAATGGATTTTAATACATTGTAAGGGACTTCAAGAGATTCGAAAAGGTTCCCTCTGATTTAAAAGATTTCAATAAATTTTTCGGGGATTTTATAGATTTAAAGAGATGTCGATTTCGTAATATTTCGCGACATTTCAAAGATTTTAACAGACTCTGATAGATGTCAAGGTATTTCCACGAATTTTAAAGGATTATAAGGGACTTTAAAGATTTCAAGTGATTTCAAGGATAATTTTTTTAGGACGCGGATAAAATTGATCCGACATTGGATAATTTTTAGTTGCAACTTTGCAACGTTACTGTTCAAATTCAGATAAATAATATCCATGAGATTGACCGCGGTTTAAAAGGTTTTAAGAGATTTCACGGGAGCTTATTTGTTTTAAAGAGATGTTAAGAGTTTATCTACGATACCCATAGAATTCAAAAAATTTCCAAGATTTTTCACATAATTTAAACAATTATAAGAGATCTATACAACTTTCAAAAGAGTTTACAAGATTTCAAAGAATTGCAAAGATTTTCAGGTGTACTACTAGATTTCACGAATGATATAACTAATTGATTCTATATTAATTATTGGAAGCATCTGAAATGAAATATTACATACAAAAAGAAAAGAAATAATGATACAATTTGTAATATAGTATAAAAAGGAGTAGTATAGTATCTGCAAAAAAAAATATTGTGTAAAATTACAAAGTTTACAAAAATTAAATATTGTATCATTGTAAATATCACACACTTCACTGTGTAAGAATGTAAAATGCGGCTATTCAATATATATATATATATTTCATATTTTTTTACGGGAATATATAAACTTCAAAAAATACCCATAGTATCTTATGTATTTTAGGTAAGTGGTAGCGTGTCCGGCTTGTGTTTCGTCAACCTCCATGAAAATGTACGAAGTTTGAGCTTCGTGTGTTCGAATCCTGTCGCCCTGATACATTTAATTTTATTCTTTTACATAATGTATTTTACTTTTTCATGTGTAAAATTACCGACCGAATTGAAATATCACAACAGCTTTAATTTCAAAATTCATCGCTAGATGGATTCTTACAAATTTTCGTAAACTTACTCCGATACACGAGGGTCCTTTTCTTTTCATCCACCAGAGATGTAAAATTGAATAGATTTTGTTGTACAAAGTATAGTATAAAAGTAATAATCTGAATAGATTGGATCAGAGTCAACAATAAATAATGAAACAATGATTAAATTTGATTTCGCCTAAGATTTCATGAAACCTCTCAGGAAAAAAAATTCCGCTAAAAATATTGCGACAAAGCAAGGAGACAGTTGAATCAGCAAAATAGTAGGAGTGTCTCTAAGGAAATAAGTGAAGTGGTAGGCCTTTCTTTTCTGGTTTCGTTTTATGCAACGATTATCCGGTTTTTAACACTGGCTCTATTCTAACGGGCAACCGGCATACTCAGATTTCATGTGGCCTTTCAACTCGCGTTACACGCATTGTGCTGTCCTGGTCTATTTACTTCGTATGAACGTGCGTGTTCGCCGTGCAGTACGCCCATGCACGAATGAATCCGTTCGGTCGAGGATTCATTTAGGGCCTTTGATGGAGCATACTGTGAAAATCACGGATTTTGCATTTTGCATTTTGCGCCTCTTGAATGTTTCAATACTCTACAATTCGAGTGCTTAAATCCGGAGCCAACGAAAATTCCGAGCTTTCATTTCCCAAATCGCTGTAAATTGGAGCGCATGCAAAGTAAACATATAAGCGACTTTTTGTGTGCTAAAATCACACTTGACAAAAATGTTCTCGACGTGAGGTTTAATTTACTAAAATTCAGGCTTTTAGCTCGTTTCTCTCATGACAATCACCACTTTTGAGGTGTTGAAACTCAATTGATAGTTTTTGAAACAAAAGGATTGTGATTGATTTAAACAAATTTTGTTTGTCTCAAATAAAAGACAGACTTTTCATTGATTACACGCAATTTTTTCCCCATTGTACCGAAATACTTGGAGAGTATACAACATTTTTAATTAAGGATCGAAAAGAAATACATTTTTTCATGAATAATTGTATGCAAAATGAGCATGAAAAAGATTTATAATTAAAAAACAGATTTCCAAACGAATTCACTTTTCGGCTCATTAAAGACAAAAAAATAACAATTAAAAAAAGAGGGAGAAAAAACGAAAACACAAATATAAAAATGTAATAGTTACATCACGTAAAAATAACTAGTTATCATCAATCTTAACTTTTTTCAAAATGTAACTTTTTCTTAGTTTTACAAAAAAATGTAACCATTGTTACTTTTTCAGATACTTTCGTATTTAAGATTTAGCACAATTCCAATTTTCCGATATTAGGCTATAAATATCTACGGCTCTGAAAATTATTTTTTTTTTAAAGTATATCTTGAGGTTGCCCTAGTTGCGACTTACACTTCTTCATAAAGTACAACATCATAAGACCAACTGAGTTTTTTAAATGTAGAATTTTCAATAAAATACATTATGAAGTTTCAACAAAATATTTAAAATTTTTAACAAGAGATGAATGTTCAATTTAAATATTAATCTTTAACTCAGATAGTTAAATTTTCAGCTTAAAGATTAATCTTTAATTAAAAAAAACCCCAAACTTTTAACGAAATAGTTACATTTTTAACAAAGGTGGTGAATTTTCAACAACAACAAAAATTGTAACAAACGAGTTAAATGTTCAACCGAAAAGATGACATTTTTACTAAAACGATACATTTTTAAGTAAAATAGTTGCATTTTCAACAAAAAAAATTATAAAGCAAACTAGCTCTCAACCGAATAGTTACATTTTTAACCGAAGAGATGAATTTTCAACTAAAATGATGAATTTAAAAAAAAAAGTAACCAATAGTTAAATTTTTTAACCAAAAAATATTAATTCTCAACGAAACATAGAATTTAATTTGAAAACGAAGATTAATTTTATACGAAAAAGGACGAATTTTCAACGAAGTGCATAAACTTTTAACGAACAAGTTTAACTTTGATTAAAAACACTTTTATTCAGTCAAAAAATATGAATTCTCAGCAAATAATTCAATTTTAAACTAAAGCGATGAATAATAAAATAATCCAAAATAATGAATCTTCAACAAAGGATTCATCATTAACAAACGAGTTAAATTTTCAACCAAATAGATGAGATTTCAGCTAAAATTATACATATTTAACTTGAATAGATAAATTTTTAGTTAACAAAAGTAATTTACTAACAAAAATAGCATTTTTAACAAAATAGTTGCATTTTCAACCAAAGCGGTGAATATTCAACTAAAATGGGGGATCAACAAAAAAAATTTTTTAACAAAAGCCAAGCTAATCGTTAAAGTTGCAACTAAAAGAAATTATTTTGTTGAATTCAACCAAAAGTCGAGTTTTTAATGAAATATTTTACTTTTGAACCAACAATGATACTTCAGTCAAGAGATAAATGAATGCAACCAAATTTTTCATTGTTTTATTTTGGTAACAAAAAATTTGTGAATTACGTTTCGAATTAAATAAAAAATGTAACGCTTATTATATATTTAATATTATTATTAATATATAATATGTAATGATAGTAATATATAATATGTAATATATAATATTATTATTATTAGAGAGGCGGTGCTCAGTCAAGCGCGACAAATAACATGAGGGCTGCAATCTCAGCGCATTAGTTGCATCAGGTTGCATCATGTGTCCAAGTCTAACAGAAAGTGTTCACGCGACCCTGCCTTTTTGTAAGCCATGTCCGAAACCGTTCTTATATCGGGAGTTGAGCGTGTCTAGTTACCAATTTATTACTCATTTTAAAAATTAAGCTCTTTGTCACTATCGTTACGAAAAAAGTAACTAGTTTCAATAAATATTTTCAATAACTAGTTGATAGAAACTATTTGCTTCAGATCACTGCTCCGACAGAGAAATGACTAAGAATGTCCTCAATATGGAAATTGTAACCGTTTCAAATTCAGAGCAACATAACAGTTCTTGTTATCATTGAGTCGATTAAGAATCCGGTGCAAATGAGTTTTGCAGGTTTGTTCTAATAGCCACGAGCTGTCGACATCTTTGCATCTCGTAAGATGAAATCTAATCCAGCAGTGTGGGTATCCGTTTCACTTAAGCTTGGCTTGCATTTTCATCGGTGCATGTTCCTGTATACTCGCATTATACTTGGACTCAACTCGGCACTTGGACTCCTTGGCGAGCAAGATTGCTTGGCACTTAATGGGCCTTTAACCCCTGCTCTGGCGGTC
The DNA here is from genome assembly GCA_010014905.2 of Druon quercuslanigerum. Classification (NCBI taxonomy): domain Eukaryota; kingdom Metazoa; phylum Arthropoda; class Insecta; order Hymenoptera; family Cynipidae; genus Druon; species Druon quercuslanigerum. Next base: position 4,517 of record JAAAKG020139731.1, on the reverse strand, counting down.
CGTTCTTTGGTGCGAAGCGGCTCGAGACTTCCGGTACAATTTCTCCCATTGAGGAGCCTCGCTGCCCCATTAAAATTCCCGCGTTGTATGGTATGCACGAGAGTGAAACGCTCTGGACGTAAATTCTAGATCCTAGAATCCAGAGGTTTCACCCAACCTCAGACTCTGTATCCCTGCACTGAGAGATAGACTTTGATCTTATTGCCTTGATTAACGAGATACAAAACGATCGAACCCCTAACTATAGGGCTCAAAGGAGACTGCAGTGCTGACGTGGTTCCCATTACTCAATGTATTCCCAGACCAATTCGCATTTTCCATCAATGATACCCAGAAACTTGTTTAGTTCATAGATTTTATTTCCTGAAATAATACACCTAATACACCCAGGCGGAAAAATTATATATAGTTTATATATAGTGTGAAGATTTATATATAATATTCATTTGTTTAATACGAAAAATGTCGGGATTTTGCAGTAATTCGAAGAAAAAGGGTGTTAGGGAAAGGATCAAAATTAGTAGATAGACATTGAGTGAAAATTATTCCTCGAACCTTTCTTAAAAAGTGTTTGAACTTTCATTAATAAAATATTAATGAAAGGTAGTTTCTTTTCCCACTGTTGGGAAACCGATCGGGGGCACCGATTTGAAAAAATATATTAAATTTCTTTCTTCGAGAACCTCCAAATTGGGGGATCGTTGCCCTGCTCTAGCAAAAAAACAATTTTTCTAATGTGATTTTGGTCCACTATTATTGAAGAATTTGTATACTCAGCATATTGATGAGACCTTTGTGTATTTATGGGATATTCAATTATAGAAACTCCAGTCATTATATACGATCGCTTCATACAGTTATCCAAACATGAGAATCTTTTTTCCACGGAGATTCAATCTATGTATATCAGAAATGTTTTGATGGACGGACAATATGAAATTAAATTGTATTCAATCTGATCTCTTCACTTTTTTTCATCACTTCACAATATTCTAAGCCCGAATATGTGAGTCATTTTGTGGAATCTACCATCATAATTCTTTTATTGTTATGTTCCCCTCTCTAAAAGAATTTTTATTTAAAAAATGTAATTCTCTAGTGACATGAAAAAATTAATGAATCTTAATAAAATAAAACTAATAATACGTTTATGACCTACAAGGGTTACTGTACGTATTCTGGTTTTTAGACAGTTTCCTATACGTTTAAAGCTGCTGAAGAAGGCAAATACATTTCCCGACTTTAGGATGCAGTGATAGAGTTTAATCGTTGGTCGTAAAAACATGCACCGAAAGCTCTGATTAGCGACACTAACAATAGACACAGTTTTTGTTCTTTTTTTAACTTTTTACAAGCACTCCATCGAATTCTAGGATAGTGAATTCGGTACTTTAGTTGTTCCGGATGCATTCGTCGATGTACAACATTCAGCCTTTCAATTGGCGATCGTCATTGGACAGCTCGACGCGAGATTACATTCTACATTCTGCCTTGTCGTTGCACCTACATTCACTCGAAACCACCAACATTCTGGCAGCTATCAATCATGAACAGGAAATCGCGAATAGCCGTCTCACAAATTTTACCACAGTTCTCCATGCATTATGCATTTCTATCCCATGTACAGTGTACAACGATCATGTGGTGGGCGCTGTGACTTCATTAACCTGGGACTTTATTCTCGCAGAATTGCCGCTTAACTTCGATTTATTGGGAACATAAGTCAATCGCTCCTTTCAGAATTTCTATTTGCACTTGGAATGTTCCTCATGTCGTTCTTTCTATCTTAATTGTCAAATCAGTTGACTGCTGCATTTACAATTGCAACCACATTCATCGCTTTTAATTTAGTTGTCAACTGTCTCCATCATTTTTATCCAACTTGAGGATAAGAAAATATCTTTGAGATTTATACTATATCTTCAAGATTTATATATCGACCGATAGATGACACAAGACTTGAAAAATTACTTTCATAATACCAGTTTAAGTGCAAATTTCCAGAAAATGGTTTTTTAAACGAAGTACCTTTGGGTTTATATAAGAAAGAATATTATAGAGTAGAACAAACTTGTATTTAGTCAGGCATGTGTAAAATAAAACGTAAGATTATTTTATATGCGGTTTGAGTATACGATTCATAAACCTCGAACCGCAATCACTTTGGCTGATCGTATGAAAACTTGTTCTACTGAAGTTTAAAATTCTCGTGGTCTGATGCTCATTGCTCGTAATAAGGCAATTTATTTTCTAGGTCAATATTCTGTTAAAAATTCCACTATTTTTTATTTTAATTCATGATATAATTACTTTTTTCAATACATCAAAGTTGTTCAAACTTTTGAAGATATCTTTGTTACTTTATTCTTTAGACTCGGAATTGTTCACAAAAAGAAAACCAATTTATATAATCTGAAGGTAATATTTTGGTGTAATTGCTTTTTAGAACACACCTCTGTCGTATTCATTTTACGAACTAAAGCGATCGGAGTAAACAAACCGAGCGATAAATCACTGCCACTTTTACAGCGAGTGCAGAGGATGTGGAAAAGATTGCTATTGGCGATGAGAGCAGTCGTGGGCAGACAGAAACTGAAATTGGAAACCTGGTAGAAGAAAAAAGTGCTTTCATTAATAAGGCTTCAATGGCTATGTCTTTTTGATATCAACTTTTTACTATATTTACTACTACACTAAAAGCATAAAAGCATAAGCAAACTTCAAAATTAAGAATGAGGCTACAAATTGAAATTTTGTAGAGATAAAGTATTTTTCCTTGCGAATGGAAATATGAAGAGTGGATTTTACGGAACTGCCGTGATCTATATGCGGCTGAGGAAGTCAAAGACCATTTTTTTCCTCTTTGCTCAAGGGATGTTTACTTAGAATCGTCGGATTTACCCATCTTAAAGTTGAACCTGCAGCTTAGAAAGAAGGAAATTTTTCAAGTGGGTGTATAGAAAGTAACACGTTTTAATCATTCGTAAACAAATTCTTAAACGTAAAAACAACATTTGAACGGGTACGACATGACTTCTGAAATCGGTGTACGTAGATTAGTGTGATTGCTCTTAAAGGAGAAGTTAAAATTTAAGTGAAAAACAAGATTGCTATATGATTTCAATTTGTAAATGCACAATTTAATGTCCCTCAGATTAAAAGTCATTTAATTTGGATGGGACTAAATTTGAATTGTTCTATTTTGAATGTCTATTTTTAAGGGGTTTTCGACAGTTTTAAACAATAAATGTTTTTTAGCCTTTTTTGGTAGGGATAGCAGAACCTGAAAAAAGGGCTATTTGTACCGAATTTCGGTATAGACAGCAGGATGTTTGCGACTTAGTACCAAAATTATTTTTTCTTTATTATTTGGCGAGCAAAGATTTCTCTACTTTATTTTAGATTAAAAAAAATCTGGAGGTGACTAAGCTGAACTAATAATTTTCACTAAAAAGAGCTAGCACATCCCGTTTCCCTTTCATTCTTGTTTTTGAGGATATCTCCTGAATATTTTAAGTCTAAAATGAACACAAAAAGACTGTATGGCCCTTTTTGGAAAAATAACATTTTTTATTTTTTTTCTAATTGTTTAAAAATTACGGAAATAAAAATTTGTGCTTTAATTAATTTTTATGAGATTATATTCAAAAATTAGAACGAGCAATTGAAAAATGTTTTGTTTTAATCTCAAAAAGTTATGGAAATCTTTCTTCATCAAATAACACAAAATGAGGTGGAGGGACTTTAAAAATTTTTTTCTATTACCATCCTATTGTTTAATCATGGTGGCTTGATCAGTGTACAACTTTTAAAGCTTGTTTTCAAATCTGTCAAATTATTCAATTTTGGTAACTCTAAGTTTGAAATTGGTAATTTTCTAAATTATTAAAATTATTAATTTTATATTCCTAATACTTAATACTAAATTATTTACGTTTGCAGACCTGAAAGTAAAAAAAATTTCAACCTTGATGGGTTTCATTTTGAAAGGATACGATGTTTATCAAGGCTTTTAACATCAGATTTTATTATTTTACACGATTTACGAATGATATTCTCCTGCAATTTCTAATATTTCAATTTTACATTATTCGTTTTATGAATGTTTTCAATTTTAAATTATTTAACTATTAAGACTTTTGTTTAAAAATAAATTAATTGTACAATATCCAGAATTATGCACTTTAGAATTTTAAAAATTGTTTCCAATTTGAAAATGAATGTGTTTAAAACTAATCAATTTTAAATGTTTTAATTTTAAATTTCAAGCGATTTTCAGTTATTGTTACATCTTTAATGCTTTACCTTCCAGTTCACTTTTGGATATTTTAAACCTGCAAAGAAAAAATGTGTAATTCAAACAGAAAAATACTTAAAAATGAAACCAATAAAACTAAATTATATTTGAATAAAGTAATTTTTGTTTTTGATACATCTAACTAAGGTTGTCATGGCAGAATCTATCAAAGATTTGCAAAGAATGTTGAATAAATTGAATACAAGCATGAAGAGCATGG
>JAAAKG020139730.1:0-12282 GCA_010014905.2 Druon quercuslanigerum | reverse complement strand
AATCATGGAAGGGTCATACTAACCTCACTGGAACGTGCATTTTCTGCACAAATGAGTTCTACAAAAAGGGGCATGAATCTTGCATCCAAACTCTCATAAAAACAGCTTGTGTAATTTTTTAACGACGCTCTACACACTTTTTATCTGTATTTAAATTATAAATAAAATATTACAGATTCTCGATGTAAAATAGTTATTAACATGCAAAAATTTAACCATTAACACTAAATAAATAATTTAAGGCTAATTAAAGTCATGATCTCACCAAGCCAGATAAAACAGTCGTTTACAATCTATCATCGAGAAGGCGAAAAACTCAATAAACTCAAAACAGTCTATATATAGAATAAACTTTGGTATATTTCTTAGTTTCGTTGTTCTCAAAATAATTCTTCTTCAAGCAGTTTTTCCTCTATTCGGAAAAATGTGGGTTGTCTATTCTACGGGCATCACCATGGTCGCTATTCTGACTTTTATTGGTAAGTACTTGAAGAAAATTTTGATAAATTGAATTATTTTAGGAGAATCTTACAAGTTTCATAAGTTTTAAATAGATAAAAATATAATTAAAAACCTAAATTTGTAAACATTTTTTTTAATATAAGTTTTGGAACATTTTGAGTATAGAATCTAATTTACTTTTTTTTGGGTCACTGTGTTGAAAACACAGTCTGCACTTTGTAAAATTTGAGTTAATATTGATTCTGATAATCTATAGACTAAATAAAAATGGCTTAAATAAACAACAAAGGTAATTTCGAATAATTTAAAAATATTCGGCTACTAAACATTTCACTTCAAAGGAGGATCAGAGAAAATATGGCAATATCTGAAATTAGGGTGAGGCTTGTAAAAAATTTCAGAAAAACATATTGGATAGTTCGTGGACGTATTCTACAAGTATTAATCTACGTTTTTTGTAAACATAAAATATCAATATTTCTTAACGTGCGAAAATTTAACTCTGACCACTAAATAAATAATTTCATACTGATTACAAGTTATGATTTCATCAAGTCCCGTAAATCAGTCGTTCACAATCTATTCTTGGAAAGCGGAAAAACGAAATTAACACACTCATTAATTGCGTTATTCTCTAAGTTCTTTTTTTAAAATTAGATGTCTTTTTTTCGAATCAATGAGGATCCTTTATGATTTAATCAACAGCTTCGTCATTATTCTCAATTCTATTGGTGAATATTTTTTTAACTTTTCAGAGAATTTCATAATTTCAAGAGATATTTAGAAGTTTAAACACAGATATTTTCGGATCCAGGTTCAGCAGTTAGCATTAGAAGACCTGATCTAAAAATGTCGGTCCGGCTATTTTAAATAGCCGATTCCCATATTATGCTGCGCGGTACACATGGAATTTCTTGTTGCGCACTAAAAAAATTTTGCGCTTTCTCCTGTCCAACAATCTAATTTGTTGTTTTTAGTTAAATACTTGCGACCGAATGCAATTTCAGCTTAACAATAAACTTATGTGGAATTTGTAGTTGAACACTAGCGTTATGTTGAACTTCCGGATGAGCAGTGTACTTCTGTTGAATTTCCAACTGCGCAGTAGAGTTACGTCGTACTTCCGGCTGCGCAGGAGACTTACGTGGTTCATTTAGTTGAGCGCTCGTGTTAGATTATACTTTCGGATGCGCAGTAGACCCGTGTATCATTTTTGATTGCGCACTTTAAACATATCACACTTCTCGCTGCATCCAATTACAAAACACTACTGCAAATCTCATGGCAGTGCACTGTTTTCATAATTATAAAACCTAATTTATTTTTTTTCAGAATTAAGTTCACCGTCCGAGAATCGGAATCGTCGGTCTTTAATTCCTAATGACGGACCTTCTTATTCACAAGTCTCTCGTTCTACTGCCAAATCTGGTTCAAATGCCAGTTCCAGCTCCGTTTCCAGATCACGTTCTAGATCCGTTTCTAGTCCCCTTAACAGTTCCAGTTCTACTTCCAGTTCCAGTTCCAATGCTCATTCGGCTGAACCTATACGAGGTAAGATATATTTATAAGTACATAAGCAATAGAGTAAAATAAATCAGAGAGACATAAAAAAGTAGAGTTGCGAAATCGAAGTTGACCAACAGTCTAAGTTTGACTGGCAAAAAAACGAGATATTGGGGCTCGAAAAGCTTGAAAGGTAGTATTTAATAATCTAAATTTAATGTTTATTTTTTAAATTGAAACTGATTAAATTTTAAAGATATCTCTTGAGGCCGATTCAAAGAGGAAATACCACCAATTTGTTATTTGAGCTATAAACTGAGGAAAAACAATAATTTTTTTATATTTGAAGGATCCGCGGTCTAAACCTGTCAACTACAATTTCCGTGGACCTACACTGTAAACAACAAAACGCGACTTTCGGAAATTGATTTTAAAAAATTTACAAGAATTTTGCCCTATCGTTTTTCGGATATTTCTGCATATAAAAATTTTCAAAAAAATACAAACAAAAATATTTCGAAAAAAGTTTACGTTAACAGGTTTAGACCGCAAGCCCTTTATTTGTGCTACCTTCCTTCCTCCGTTTATTAATATGTTCTCAGAAATAGGTAGTATAGATAAATATACTATTCTTTAAAAAATAAAATTTTCATTTTACATTAAATTTTTGATATTCTTGTCGAGAATTGTAACTGTTATGGACATCTCTTAGTAAAAATAAAACTTTTTAGCCTAATATACTAGTTTGATAATTTAACCTGAAGCTGTTGCAAAACCTATGCCTACATTTATTATAAACGTTGTTTTTTCTAACTCCCCTGATTTATTGTTTATAAAAAGAAATCTGTATCATCATCAAAAAATAAAAGAATTTCTTAACATCTTCAGAGTTTACATGGAGCTATTAATTAACAATTTTTTAATTTATGCTTTTACTGAAAAAATATTATCTCCTTTCGCTCCGCTGGGAATCACACAACATAGTCCTAATTTATTATTTTTTAATTCCCATTTGTGTAACCGTTTTTTTATTACACTATACATCCTTGAATAAATTTATGCTTTTTTACCGAGCAGTTCATTTTTTTCAATGCTGAGTTAGGAAATATCTTTAGCAATTGAATTAGTAATTTTTTCTAAGCTTTAGTGGCCCAGTTTTCGATTATGAAATCTGTAAAAATTTCCTAGATACTATAACTATCCCATTGATCCATTATCATATTAAGATTGTAAAACATTTGTATCTTTCCTAATTTTGTTGAAAAAATTGCTGGTAATCTTGCTTAGTTCTGTAAAATCCCTTTAAGAAAGCACTAATCCTTTCTTATTTATCCCCACAGCTCCAAGAAGACCGGTTATTAATTTGAATTTACAACCACTACCTGAATACTCAGAAATAATACGAAATTTCAGCGTACTGCATGGCTATTATATGAAGGACTACAATCGTGGAGATGAGACGGATAATCAGCGAATGTTCCGGCTTACTAACACCATGGGATTACGTTCATTGAAAGATCAAGATGGTTTCATCTTAGGTTTTTTTGAAATTGGTGATAAAACACTTAAAGGAATATATCAAGTCAGATATCTTCGTTATAATTATACGTATGTACGTGTTAAAATAAACCAGCGCACAAATGAACCAACCGGCATGCAACTCGATGAAATGAACCTCTGTCCTGATAATGTAGAATACTTAATCGAAGATGATTGAAAAAAGGTCTACTATTATTTAATATAAGTCAAGTGGTGATTCTTGAATTTTCGAGATTTCGGATGTCAAGCACGCACGGGCGCGGTTAGCGCTCGGATGAGTATCCGTTCGGAATGTTTACTTAATCGCGTTTTCACTGCGTTTAATCACTTACGAGCAGTTTTCCAATTCTCTGTTTAAAATTTTGAAGCAAAACTAAGAACTTGAAATAATGATCCAGCTACAGACGTTATGGGATTTAGGGGCTCAGCTTTATGTGTAATGTTAAGATTAACATTATTATATTAGGCTTAAAGCTCAAGTGTTAAGGAAACTCTGTAATTGTATTCTAAAGCTATTTGACTTCAATAAATATAAATATGTATATGCATGTCTAGGTTTTCTTTCTAGACTTAAAAATATTTCTTAGTTAGAAATTCATCTCGTTTGTTAAAAATCGCATCTCTCTGGGTTGAAAAATCAACCAGTTGATTGGTTTTTTTTTAATGTAACTAATTTTGTTCAATTGCTACTTTGTCAAAAATTTATTTTTGTGTTAAAGATTCATAAATTATGTTGAAACATTAGTTTGGTTGAAAATGTACTTATTTTCATTAAAACTCGAACTATTTGCAGAAAAGTCACTTTTTTTGAAAACTCAGCTTTCTATTTTAACGATTTATTAATTACTGCAAACGATACTTTAATGGCTAATGGATGTTTCAATATATAATTCATTTATATACTTTTCAAGTGCTTCATTTACACTTTTTTTCATTAATTTATATATTTCGTCTCGTGAATTAAAATAGTTTGAAATAGGTTGGAGTAGATTGAAATTGATTGGAGTAGATTGAAATTGATTGGAGTGGATTGAAGTTTATTGGAAAGGATTGCACTGGATTGAAGTGGATCGGGTTTCTAACGAATATGATTGAATTTTAGTGGATTGCATTCGATTGGAATAGAATACCATGAATCAGAGTTGATTGGAATGGAGTAGATTGTGGTTATATAAACGTTTATTTTTCAGTTTGCCGGCCTAAAAAAATTGACCTTCTTACTCCTCCATTCTGACAGAATTTTCTTACAACTACCTCTTAAAAACTAACATTCATGCACACCTTATCTCAAATCCGCTTGCTTTTATAGCCTAGCCTTCTTCACTTTACCTCGCCTCGAACGCATGTCGCTACTTCCTTGCTTTCCTCTCCTATTTGTAATCTTTCCTTCTCAATTCCTCTGCCTCATTTATTCTCTTTTTGTCCATCTTACCCAACAACGCCTTGACCCATGCTACTGCCCTTTTCTCCACCTTGTGCACAGTTCACACATCATTTTCTCTCTAGAAAACTAGAACCAATTAAAATTCTCCATGTGTCCGTATCTCATCCTCTCTTTAAGCTCCCTTCTCTCCCTATGTAGTTCATATTTACAATCTCATATACCTTCCTTGTTTCCTCATGCATCCTTTCCCTTTCAACCTCCATCATTCTTCCCCTCTTCTGCAATCCTTCGCCCACCATAACTCCCTAATCATCTTATCTCCCTCCATTTCCGAAAAATTCTCCTCATATTTACTCGCTCGACTTCCCGTTATAATCCTTAACCTTCTTCTTCCCGGCACCCTCCATAACTCTTCTACAACCTGTTTACCTCCTCTCTTACCTTCCATCCCATACCTCCACTCAATAAAATGAGACACTCATCACTAGCAACTCGAACGATTTCATTCGCCTTCCAAAATCATCTCCGAATAACATTTTTTCCACTTCCTACACCTGTCTCATCACTACATTTGCCCTTCTCACTCTCTCTTTTATATGACCATCCACTCCCCCATTCCTAGGAAACAGGAAGCCTAGGAAAAACGACTCTTTGACCTCATTTACTGTCTTTCCCTTTTTACTTCCACTCACATCACTTATCCCTTTCACCTCATTTCCTGAACACCATAACCTAAGAGTTTTCCGCATTCAACTCTAGACTATTCTTATCCAGAGATCTTCTCAACGTCTTCATCGTCTGATGTAAAGCCTCCTCGATCTTTGCTACCAGCACAATATCATCTGCATATGTGACTGACCATATCATAACCACACCTACCCTAACTCCTTCAACTAACTTCAGCTGCTAGCTTACTTTCCATAACCACTATTAAAATCGTAAAAAAGCATTGGGCTAAGCAAACACCGTTGCCTCAATCCCCTATTCATTCAGAAACCCTCTCCATCTTTCACTCTATCTCTCTTCATACACCTCCCACACCCTCTTGAAAGTGTGAGGGATGTGAGATGTGAGTCTTCCTCAGTAGATATAGTAGTTTATCTGTAAATCAAAGTCTAGATGAAGGTCGGCAAAAGAGCGTTCTGATAACAGGCATTGTCAAGTCACACGAAAGGCCTTGAAAGTCCAACTCTTCAAAATAAGTACATGAAATTGGTCAAAGATTTTAAAGTATTTTTGACAGAAGCATAAGGCCGATTTATGTTAAAATAAATTAAAATAATATTTATTATTAAGATTTTGATACAATTAGTCATTGGTCAGAGTTTCAAACACTAGTAAATAAATCTAAGATATAATGTAATTGCTGTAAACAGCGAACAGACTCCTATGCTAAATATTAATGGAAACATAATGGGTACCTTAAACACTTGCTTCAAATGCTGAAAATGTCATTTTTTATAGTAATTATGGCTTCGATATTATACCAGTCATTAATATCTTCTTTTGTTCCTGCATCAATTTCATTTTCCTGAACATTAAGCGCCCATTCCAATTTACCTTAGTAAACTCCTCTCACTGTTTTTATTCACCTACTAAGTAACCTTACTTGGACGCTAAGAACGTAACCCGAAAAGTTAAAGCGACTAAAGATGAGTGGACATCGATGCAATTTGTGAAAGCAGTAGTAACGAGCGATACGAGATGCCGCTTAGGAGTGAGGAGTCTACGGCAATTACAGCAGGTCAAGCATCGGGCAATAAACTAGGTAGACGCATAAACCTAGAGAAATTCAACAGAGTTGCGTCACGCTCGCATAGCCTGGAACCGAGCAGGTTCCTTGAAGATGGGGGAAAATGGATAAGTGAGAATAGCAATGAGTGTTTAGTTAGTGGAGTGGAAAAATCAGCAGACGAAAATAGGAAAACTAAAGAGGAGAAGAAGACGCCGGAAAAAGAGATAGGTTCGGGGTAACTTTCTCCTGAGACTTAAAGTACCATTTAAGGGATTCAGAGAGAAGACATGAAATATGATTGCTTTTGATAAGAATCCCACTGCAGGTGGTTTGGGATTTAGGGACTTCACGGAATTAAGTACGACAGCCATCACCTAGAGGCTTCTTGAGAGTTGGGTTATTTGGTGTAATTTCTGTATTTAATTTAAGGGTTTATGTCGTTTTACTTTAATTTCTTTATGTAAGTATCTAAAAATAATATACACCTGAGTCATAAAATATAAATTGAATTAATCTTAAAACAGTCTACAATTAGATTTTTCAAATTAACTATTTAACTATTTGCAGAACATTCTTTTATTTATTTTTTGTTATTTTTTGTCTGAAAATTCATCTTTTTAGTTCAAACTCTTGGTATGTTAAATAACGGTTTTTTGTTTGTTGCGAATTAATTTCCGTAACCAAAAATTCAAGATAACCACGGATCTTAGATACATTGAGAAGCCAGCCATGTAACTTACCTAATTTCTATATAAAAACTATACAAAACCATCAGAGAAGGTACACACACTATTGGAATACTGCAAGGTAAGGGGTCTGCCTCCTCTTTCGGGATGCAATGCAAATTTCTACCAGAATTTGTGGGCCAGCACGAACATCAACTCAAGGCTAGGAAAACACACTGTTGGAACGGGAAACATGAATTATGGACCTCATTTAGGCCGATAAGGGATGAATACGAGGATCCAATACATAAGACAAAGCAAGCTGGCTGGACCAAATTTTGCACAGACATCGAGAAAGAAGCAGAAGTAACAAAACTGGACAAGATACTCTCTCAAAACTCGGCTTCTATTCTTGGCATTCTAAATTATCCTCCCATTGGAGGATACACAGCATCAGATGGGAAGACATTGGCTCAGCTGCTCACGGCACATTTTATGGCCGTCATGAGGTCCGGAAAAGCGGAGCCGAGAAGTAGAAGGAAACCAAAACTCTATGTCGCTCAAATGGGTCAGAAATGGCTTTTAATCGACGAAGTTGTTACCCCCTTTAGGATCAGGTGGCCCCTAAAGTCTTTCAGTCCTTACAAGTCTCCTGTTTAGGGTGGTATAAACCTGGCCTTCTGACAGAAAACTGGAGAGAGCATTATAGGGCTACTCATGAGACTTGCTAGGGCTAGTCTGACACTAGGATGTATCCTAAAAACGTAGAGAGCCACGACAGTAGTCTTCATTCCAAAAGCAGGCAGGATCGTCTATACTTTACCCAAGAATTTATTTCCCATCAGAGTCACATCTATCTTACTAAAATAGTTAAAAGACTTGTAGAAAGATATTGTCGCGACAAGTTCTTATTATGTCGGCCATTTCACTCGAACGAGATGGCCGTAAGCGGAGCAGTAAACCTAATCGAAGGATAGCTGAAGAAGAAAGGCCTCATGATTGGAGCCTTCATTGTACCGAAGGAGTTGTCAACTACACCTCTAGAAAGGTAAGCAGGAATGCCATGATTGCACATGGTAAGCCAATTGCAGTCGCGGGATGGACCTACCACATGTTGGCCAACAGGATCCTAGCAACGGCTAAGGAGAATACCATTTTGTATATGGGAAACAAGTGTAAGACGTTAGAAGCGACTCTATGGCTCTGCAGGAGACCCAGGAGTCAGAGGTGTCTCGAATTCTCTTCGACAAGAAGTATCATGTAAGCCTATTTACGAAGGTTGAATCGGTTAACGGTAGGGCACACCTGCCTAGTGATGCAGACAACTGGTTTACAGATGGATCCAGGAACGAGGAGAAAGCAGGGGCTGGTGTATGTCGTCGAAGGACTGCAATGGGCTTCACCATTCGGATAGGATTCTATACCACAGTCCTACAATCTGAGAGCATTACCATGCTCTGGTGAGCCTACAAAACATCAGGGCTCCTATAATAGCCCTTAATGTAATAACAACTACGTCGCTACTAGTATGGGAGTACTTTGCAGCATTGTACAATCTGGCGACGAAACTTTAAATCACTGAACACAGTGGCTAGTGAAACCAGCAGCAAGAAAAAATTTCATTGGACTTGAGCCAGTTATAGGCATTTTTGGTAGCCTAGTCACTGAACAAATTCACAGCTGGCTGACTGAGGTATATCAGAATAAGTGTGGATTGACCACTCAATGCAGGAAGGTAAAAACACGTTTGGATTTAGAGCTAGACGCTAACTAAACGAAGAAAATACTCAAGCTTGGGAGGATTAAAGTCATAGTGCCAATAGAAATTTTTATAGAATATTTGCCTTTTATGGTAAAAATGTAGCTACTTGGTTAAAAGTTGCTTTTTTGGTTGAAAACTTGTATCATTTTAATTAAAAAATCCAAGATTATGGTTGAATATTAATGTACTTTGTCAAAGATTCTTCTATTTTCTAAAAAATTCATCTTCTTTTTGAAGAATTAAGCAACTCGGTGGTACTACTTTGAACATTGATGTGTATGGCCTAAAGTTGAAATACTTAGTTTAAAATTTTTTTTCATAGAAATTAATTATTTTAACAGTAAATCGAAATATTTCATTTGTTATTTAAAATTAAACTGTTTCGATTGATGTTGATTGATGTTTTCTATGAATAAAAGCCAATACTATCTTTCTTCCATTTAAATAATTTTTTTTTGAAAAAGAGTCAGATGATTTTCTCTCTACGCTCCTCTTATAATCTACTTTCTGTGTTCTGTTGTTTCCTTTCTCCTCAGTTAAATCATTTGGTTCAAAATTCAATTATTTTTTTCTATCGAATTAATACTAAAGACGGTATTTTTTTGATTTTTGTCAATATCATCAGTTTTAATCGATAATGACGAATTTCCTAGTGTTTCACAAATATTTTTAAATTCTTTAAACAATTTTTATACGTTGAAAAAAATTTTTTTTCCTTCGAAATCGTGAAAAGTTATCATATTTTATTAGAAATTATACGAAGTTGATTAATGTCCAGTAGTATACTTTTTGGTTATCATATTTGGTAATAATTTAAAGAATTTTCAATTGTGTAAAAATTTTGCTCTCCCTAGAATCGTAGAAAGATATTATTTTCTGAAAGTAATGAGACAATGAAAGAATGTTAAGAGCAATAGATTTCTCGAGGATATTTTAATTTTTGAAACAAATTATTATTGCTTAAAAAATATTCAAAAAATATAGACTTTCCTCCATTTTCCCTATAAAGAGGCACACGTCATTCATTTTCGTTGTTTAAATAATTGTTAAATATCCTATTAAAAATTATCCCTTAGATCTGTTTAATGCATCTTTTATCGCAGAAAATTAAAAATTTTTCGAGAAAAAAATGGCTTAAAACTTGTTGAATGTACTTTAGAAAAAAATTTTGAGCTCAGCATTCGTTATTTGTATCACTAATAATAGAAAAAAAAAACGTTTTTGCTTTACAGAGGAAAAAATGGTTGAAACAAATAAAAATTGTTTAAATATTTACCAAGCTTTCATTTAAAAATTGTATTCTTTTAATATTCTTTAATTGCGTAACTATTTACAGTTAATAATAACTTTTTAGGATCTAAAGAGAAAAAAAAATGGTTTAAAAAAATGAAATTTTATTAATCTTATGTCCAGAATGAGTTATATAAAAAGTACCACTTTTTCCATTTTTTTTAAAATAGAGCTTGTTCATTTTAACACCCTATATTAAATTCAAAAGCCCCAGGTCAAAGGTCAAAGTTGAAAAAAATTAGGCTATTTCTTTTTCGAAAGAACGAATAAAGTGTGTGACCATGAAATGTTAATGCGCGTAAAATTGAAGGTGAAATTTTCAGAAAAACAGATTGCGTTATTTGTGTTTGACATTGTACAGAATTTCAACATACACCTTCAACATACACTAAGCCATTTCCACGATATAAAAGAGTAATAAACATGCGATAATTTAACCTCGAGCACAAAGTAAAGAATCAGTCCTTTAAAAACTCTGCTTGAGAGTAGAGAACAGATAAACAAATAATTATTATATTTATTAGTTGTTCTGTTCTCAAAAATTCTTATACTCTATTTGGATACTCTATTTCGTATGCTCTATTTTCTATACCTTAATTTGGAAAAATGAGAGTCTTTTCGTCGGTGGTCATCACCATGGTCGTTATTCTTACTTCGATTGGTATGTATTTGAAACCAATTTCGGAATTGTGAATTATTTCAAGCTATATTTAGAAGTTTTGATGTAACGATTATAGGCCCTCTCTAAGACGTCCCCCACCCCTGTTATAAATTGACAAGAAATATGTCACTTCACCTCCTCTTAATGTAAATAATGTTAAGTTTTCAAAAATATTTTGTTATTTCTTACTATTAGAACTAGGTAGGGTGTGTGAAAATTTCATTTTAAAAATTTTCGTATTTTTTCTTGACTAACTTTTCATTTACATTGATCAATAATATTTAAATTTAAATTTAAATAAGAGTTATTGCAACAGGGTTTCGGTTAGACTGGTTATTAGTTCGATAGAATATTTTTAGAATTCACTGCGGGCTGGGTTTGAACCAACATCCTCCTCATTACAAGTAAGGTGCGCTGCCAACTGCTCCACCGCAGCAACAACAGTGTAAATTTTACAACTTGTATTTCCTAAATTTCGACCGAAGTTATTGTTCATAAATGTTATTATTTTCAAGGCCAGTTATTAATTTAGATTTGAAACAGAGTTATTAAAACAGAGTTTCGGTTAGACTGGTTATTAGTGAGATAGGTTATTTTTTAGAGGCCTAATACCACTTTTTGATGTCACGATAAAAGGTCTCTGCCTATCAGATTGCCGATAAGTAGAGAAAATACTATATCGCAATAAATTATTTTTAACGCCAAATTAATTAAAAAAGCGAGAAAAATAAGTTCTAAAAAATTTACTGCGAGCTGGGTTTGAACCAATATCCTCCTCATTACAAGTGAAGTGCGCTGCCAATTGCTCCACCGCAGCACCAACAGTGAAAATTTTACATCTTGTATTTCCTAAATTTCGACCTAATACCAGTTTATGATGTTACGAAAGAGGTCTCTGTCTATTAGATTGTCGATAAGCAGAGGAACTACTCCATCGTTATCAAGTTTGTAAACGGGAAATTAATTAAAAACGCAATTGACAGCGCACTTCACATGTAGTGAGTATGTTGTTGGTTCAAACCCAGCCCGCAGTGAATTTTTTAGAACCTATTTTTCTCGCGTTTTTAATTAATTTCGCGTATTGGACCACTGGTATAGGGCTTTTAAAAATATTCTATCTAACTAATATTAGAATACCATCATTTTAATCTTTTAATATTTTTAGCATTAAATTTTTTATAAACGGAATAAAACATTATTTCAGATACAAATTAAAAATGGTTGAATTTATTAATTTATTTTAAACAAAGAAAGTATTTCCTACCATAAAAGATGGTTTTT
>JAAAKG020139729.1:0-12282 GCA_010014905.2 Druon quercuslanigerum | reverse complement strand
TATTCTCTCAACAATATGCTGCCTGATAGTCAGCAGCTTTGACTTGTTAAGTGTGTGATAACGGATCCGGAGTTCGCGCGCGAACTTTCGAACCTTGGCGGGAAAATGCCTGCCAGATGTTATATAGTCGATCACACACTAAATTGGGGACGCGTACTATCTAGCCTAGCCTATCTTTATAGCGAGTTGATGCATTCGTCTTTTGGTCTTATGATCAACGGTTGGTTTTGTTTTACGGTTCACATCAGCCAAAGCTCTCGCTGCATTATGCACACAACAATTGACAGTCCAGAGGTCGGATTCTTCGGGAAATTGTTCACGAAGCTCTTCATCCATTTCCGCCAGATCTTTTGGATTGGGAGAAACCTGAGTGTTAATGTTTCTCCGGGTCATAAAGCACAGCTCATCCTCTATCGGATGCTTGCCCATGGATGGTCTTGTCACCTTGTCACCTTGTACCCTTTTTGGAGTACTTCGGCATGGTTTCGCAGACGTGGACGCGAAAAGTGCGATAGCTCTGGGTGTTTCTCGCAGCACAGAGCATGCAGTCGTGCCATGTAATTCTCTCGTTCAGGGGTTACACTCGCTTCGTAGCATTCTAGCAAGTCATGATTTTGTCGCTTCGTCCACCTAAAAGCTTGGAGATTTCGCTGGGTCACCGCATTGACTCCGTCTTCATTGGCTCTTCCAACTGTAGAGTGGTCGGCATTGTTGGCCCACTCATTGTCGGGAGCCCTGCGCGTTCTATTGTTTTGAACTCTCTCTCTCTCTCTCTCTCTCTTTAGACGCGTATGACTTTCTTAAAAATCAAATTAACACTTATGCCTCACATCATTCAAAACATAATTCTGCTGCGTCTACAGATCGCAGTATTCAAAATAACTTTAATATTGCAAAATTACCGAAAATTAAAATTCCTTCATTTTCGAGAAGTACACAGATGACCGAGGATAATTTTTAATCGACTTGGGAAAATATTGAAATGCTTGAAATTACTTCGCGATACCGCCACTGATGCACTTGTCGCATTAGAGAATTTAAACCGCCCTACTGGTCAATGGGACGATATTATTGTTTTATGGAAGACGCGACGTCTTGATGTAGCGTCGTTATAAGAGTGGGAGACGTAGCTGGATCCGAGTACAGAATACCCATCCTATGAAAATTTGGACGAATTTTTAGCCAAAAGAATTGGAACCTTAGAAGCTATTCAACTTGCCTTTTCAAGCGATGTAGAAGGAGAATTTATAGGTACTGCCAAAGGTCTAGCAAAACTTTGGTGGCGGCCAAAGGAAAATAATCAAAATCTTTTTTCTTTACAGGCTCTCGTTTTGCAAAATCTCAGTTCTTATTTCCCACCGAAATTAACAAGAAACTATAATCTTCAAGAACTAAAGCAGCTGTGTTTAGTTGATCCTGATCGCTTTAGGTCATCAGGTATTTATGTTATTTTATGAGCCGACAAATTTCGATCGTGCTTGTTGCCTGGCCTAAAACAAGGTACTTTATAATCTTCAACATGTATCTTTCTCTCTGGTTTAATAAATCAAATTTCGGAGCTTAGTTCTACCACCGTTCATTTCAGCATGACGTTCCTGTGCCTCTCAAACTGTCTATCTTCCTCACAATCTTATAAAGTAGATCCAAGATACTTTGATTATCACAGTATTCTAAAATACTCTCAACAAGGGGAATTTCGGGCCTGGCGATTGACAAAGGTCACCTATGGCACTGCATGTGCTCCTTATCTGGCCAATAGAGTCATCAAACAGTTGGCAAAATTCGAGGCGAGTTGGAATTCAAGGAAATTTTGGGCAGACTTTAAGTAATTCACGGAATTCCTAGAGTTAAAGGAATTCAAGCAATTCACGACAATCAACCCATGCAAGGAATTCGCGGAGTTGAAGACATGCACAAAATTCAGGAAATTCACGGTATTCCTTGAATTTCAAGAAATCGTCTTCAGATTTTGAATAAAAAGAAAGAAACGATCAAGGTTCAAATAATACATTTAAAACATTTTCTCGTCAAATACCGCGAAGGAGAACCAGACGGTAAAAAATTAAACTTACATATACAAAAAGCAAAAACTGATTTTGCGAAATTCGATGACATTCAAGATGAAATAGAAATATTGGATAGGGATTCCGCTCATATTGATCTGTTTCTTGAACGATACACAATTCAAGATAATCATCCTCTGATATAACCTTTACATAATCATGTAAAGGTTATATCAGAGGATGAACATCTCCTACTTGCGGCGCGAAAGGCAGAGATAGAAAATTCAAATACATAATCAATCGGGAACATTAGTCAAACAAAACGTAAGGTCAAATGGCCACAGGCTACACTTCCGACGTTTAGCGATCAGTATGAACAGTGGCTAGCATTTAAAGACTCAACATCTCTCATACACAATCAAACGGACTTGAGTAACGTTGAAAAATTGCAATATTTGAAATCGGCATTACTAGGCGATGCGGCGCGTCAAATATCGGTATTTTAAATTACAGACTAAGTCTGAGAAGAAATTCTTGTACAAGATTGACAAGAAAAACTTCATAAAACTACTTTGGAAAAATGGGACGAAATCCTGAAACAAAATGTATTTCTGAAGTTTGAAGACATGTTGGAATTTTTGTATCGCACAGCTGCTCGTTTATCTCAACGGGGACTTGAGAACATAACTAAAGCTAGAGGAACAATAAACATGCCTTCGAGTTCCGGCAATCAACGAAATGCAGAGTCAACGTTCCTGACGTCCCCTATCAGACCGTCTCCAGCATGTAGACGTAAGATTCATCCCCTCTCTCGATGCGAACAATTCCATTCCCTCGCGACACCGGAAAGAATAAAAATGGTAAAAGATGCTTTTCTTTGCATCATTTGCCTGCCTGATAATCACAAACCACCAGACTGTAAAGCCAGTAATTGCATGGTATGCAACAATATGCATAACACACTCCTGCATAACTCCTAAAATCCACAGGTAACAAACAACGCTGCGTCTCCTCAATAGCAAGTGCTACAGTGAGTCAACTAATGACAAGCGCAGTCATTTATTCATTGGACAAAGAACGACGACCTGTACGATGCCGAACCTTTCTGGATACATGTTCGTCTGCCAATTTCATCATAACAAATATGGTTGCAGGACTGCGATTGCCGACAAGGAGATGCTCCGTTCCTGTGGGTACATTAGACGATATCACTACAACTGCACAGGCTGTATTGAAAGTCACAATTCGATATACATACAGCAATTGTGAGAAAACGCTTAGTTTTCTCACAATTTTCCAGATAGCAGAATTAGTTCCAAATAATCTTATTCCACGTGATGCTATCCAAATTCCCCGAAATATACAACTTGCAGATCCGCACTTCTATAAACCAGCACCAGTCGATTTGCTCCTTAGATGCGGACAATCATTGTCCACGTTGTGTGTGGGACAAATCGATTTGTCTCGGCAGGGTCGTGATTTAATCCTTCAAAAAACTGAATTAGGATGACTCATAGGCATTTTTCAGAACAGCGGTCCGAAATCGCAAAATTCTGAGAATCAGAAGAAGGATTCGGAAAAATTGACCTTTCAGCCGAGGCAATCGCATGCGAGGAACATTCTCAGACACACAAGGCGGAATTGTACAGGTCGATATTTAATCGCGCTTCCCTTGCGCAGTAATTGCGAGGCATTGGGGGAATCACGAACGAGGGCCTTCAAAATACTCAATGTACTGGAGCGTAAATTCAAACAACATACTGATTTCCTAAGAGATTATTCTAAAAATTTAGAAGAATATCTGGATCTCGATATCTTCTCGCACTTTCTTTGACTTAGGTTTTACAATTATGTATTGACGGGCGACATATAAAAAATGTATCGGCTATTAGAAATTTGGGAAGATTATAGAAAATTCCAACGAATACGGTGGAAACGTAACAGAATCAACCTTCAAGCCTTTGAGTTAAATACAGTGACTGTTGCAATTAGTTCATCACCTTACCTTGCAATTCGCGCACTTCGACAACTAGCAGATGATGAAGGTCATAAACAACCGAAGGCAGCGATCGTCCTTAAGAGAGATTTATACGTCGATGATATCATTAGGGGTGCCAAAACACTCGAAGAAGGAATCCAAATTCGTGATAGCGTAATTAAGCTTCTAAATCTCGGTTTCTTGAACATACGACAGTGGGCATCAAACTATATTCGACTTTTAGAAGGAATCCCAGAAAGGAGTATTGACCAAAATCTTTCATTCAGTGACGATAAAACACTGAAAACCCTACTAATCACATGGAGTTCAGTGGATAATAAAATGATTTATTTCGTGAGTCATCCATCAGCGAATTCCAAGGTTAGCAAACAGACTATACTCTCTGAGATTCCTAAGCTTTTTGATCTGCTAGGTTTACTGGGACCAATCACTTTATTGGCAAAAATACTCATGCAAAAATACTGGGAATTAAAATTAGAATGGGATGAAACGATTCCTTGGATGAGTTTCGCTCAGAATTAGTTCTCGTTGAAAATTTCAACTTTGATCGTAAAGTACTCACAGAGAAAGCTGTAGTTATCTAATTGCATGGATTTTACTATGCCACTGAGAAAGGCTTTGGAGTTTGTATCTACATCAGATCAACAAACACCCAAGAGCTTTCTGAAAGTATATTACTTTGCGCAAAATCTGGGGTAGCCCCTCTGAAGTCCTCTGTTTTTAGGTCTATTGCAAGGCTAGAATTATACGGTGCACAGTTACTTGCTAGATTGTATGCAAATGTAATCCCATGCATTATTGTTTCACCAAATAAGACTTTTTTTGGGCCGATTCGACTATTGTATATTTATGAATCAACACTTCGCCACATTGCTTAGAAACGTTTAGGGCCAATAAGACCGCTGAGATACAAGGGAAAACGAATTTTCAAGATTGGACAACCCAGCTGATGCGTTATCAAGAAGGCAAATGCCTTCAAAGTTCATCAACAATTATCTCTGGAAATTTGGTCCAAGCTGGTTAAACGACAAAGAATCGACTTGGCCTGAAGTTAAAATTCAATCATCAAGGAAATTTCCACGATTGAAGAAAGATTTCTGTCTATCGATTCTTCCAAACGCATACTTTTTCGAAAAATTCTCATCCTACATTAAGGTTAAACGAATTGTCGCATTATTCTTCGCTTTAAGGAAAATAATCGTCATTTTTACGAGCAACCGAGTTAGACAACGCGGAAAAGAAAATAATCCGCGAAACCCAAATGGCAGCCTTTTGCCACGAAATGCACAATCTAAAAAATGGGAAAAGGGTTGACAAGAAAAGCAATCTCACACCACTTGATCCATTTCTTGACCGAGAGGATGTGATCAGAGTAGGAGTTCGACTACAGAACTCAAGGATTTCCTATTCGCAACATCATCCTTTGCTTTTACCTCGTTGAAGTCATGTCACAGTACTCAATATCGAAGGTAAACATCTACGTAGCAAACATGCCGGGATGCAAACAACAACGTATGCTTTTGAGTCGAAAATTTTGGTCCCCCCGATGGATGTAATCAAGTAAGAAAGGTCATACGCAGATGCATCAAGTGTTTTCGTGATAATCCATTGACAGCTGAATATAAAATGGGAAATTTGCCGAGTATAAGAATCACAGAAGCCCGCCCATTTTGCAGCGCTGGTGTTAGATTATTGCGGTCCATTTTACATCAAGGAGAAAAAATATTATAAGAGATCACGAGTCAAGATTTACGTCGCAGTATTCATTTGCCTCGTTGTCAAGGCGGTACATCTTGAAGTGGTTAGCGACATGACCACTGAAGGTTTCTCAGCTACTTTGCGTCGACTCGTGTCAAGATGTGGCAAGCCCAGTATCATATATTCTGTTAATGGTACCAATTTCGTAGGTGCGAACAGTGAATTAAAGGAAATTCAAAATCTCGTGCAATCTAAGGTCCACAATGAACAAGCAAATCATTTTCTTAGCGATCAGGGAATTGAATGGAAGTTCATTCCTCCTTTGTCACCTCACTTTGTAGGGATATGGAAATTCACAGAAAAGACATTTAAGCATCATTTCAAACGTGTAGTAAGCGATGTTTTGTTTACTTTTGAGGAGTTTAATACATTCGTTCTCGAAGTCGAAGCAATCTTAAACTCGCGTCCTCTGACACTCATTTCCTCTGATACAAATTACATTATTGCTCTGACTCCTGGTCACTTTTTGATACACGATTCCCTCACGCGCTGGTCGGAGTCAAATCTTAGTTTCACATCACCACCAACATCAGCCAGGTGGCTGCATATTCAAAAGATGGGTCAAGATTTCTGGAGAAGATGGAATAGGGAATACCTAAATGAGTTGAACAATCGACACAAGTGAAGCAACGGTGAACATCAATTCAAGGAAGACACAATCTTAATCTTGAAGGAAGATAACATTTCACCGATGCAGTGGTTGCTCGGTCGTGTCACTTGGATGTGACGGCATTGTGCGGACAGTCAAAGTAAAAACGACGAAAAATGAATTAAAAAGAAATTTCAGAAAATTAGCACCTTTACTTTTTTAAAACGGAGGATTAATTAATTAAGTAAATTACAATCCGAGAGTCACATATAAGTAAACCATAACTTCTCAATGGGGGGGGGGGGGGTAACCAAATGATCCACTTTTCGTGTTATGTTTATTATCGACATTTATATGATGATTATTCACCAAACAAGAACCCATGGCCTTTCCTCTTCCACCCTCGTTCTATAGGGAAGAAAATGTATAGGCACTCGGGAACCTTTCAGTTTCTCTCTCACCTTTGAGCGCAAGGGATGGAGGGAGCAGGTAAAGGGGTAAATTTATCATGAAGGCTACAATGCTGAAGAATAAACAGCGAAAATGGGACATTTCTTAATTATTATTTTGTATCTTTATATAAGTCGCTTAACTGATCCCATTCTCGATCAAAATAAATGCCGATATATCTAAAGAACATAAATAGTTATGAAGAAATTTAATCTAATTGTTATAAATAAATTATATTAACAAAATATCTACACGGTTATCAAAATTTGTTGTCTGGTTGCCAATGTAATGTTAAAGGAGGAGAGGTATCAAGACCTTCATATAGAGCCGCAACGGCCTAACACAAAATAACCGGCTTCCCAAATGCTTCCAAACCCTTAAATAATCCATAAATACACTAAAACTTAGAGTTTAGTAACTCAAAAGTATAGTTTATTATAATTGTATGCGTGATTACCCTTAAGAATACTCATAACGTTCGAAACACTTTCTCTTATTACTTGTGATGTCATTTTTAAGAAACATAACTGTTTATCCTCACTGATTGTCAGTAATTTTTACAAGTTAATAGATTTCTTCTATAATTCCTGCTATTTTTTCTTTAATCGAATAAAAAGTTTCTGCAGTAACATCATCCAGAATTTTAGCTACTTGATGTTCTGTTAATTTTGTGTATTCTTCTTGAGCTGCAATAGAGAAATATAAATAATCCACATTATAATCGAGTGATTTATAATAAAAGTATGACGAAATGAAAAAAAACTTACTTTTAATAGATAAATGCCCAAAGAGCTCACATACTGCTGGTATAAAAGCACTGGTGTCTTTGACACCAAGAACAGGTTTTCTTGCCCAAATATAAACACGTACATCGTCAAATAATTTTACTGAGGTTTTACTTTTTGCTCGAGTGATGTACACACTATGAGGTATGTCATTATTTTGAAGATAGTTGACAATTAAAAAAACACTGCTGACTAAGTCGTTAGTATTTTTATTTATTATAGATGAGAGACTAATGCAAAATCCTTTCGCAGGAAAATTTACAAGTAAATCAACAGGTCCCTTAAAACCTTTAAGAATCTAAAATATTGTTTTATATTATATACTGTAACATTTTTGTTTGAATGCATATTTTGTTGAAAATCTCAAATAATATATCTTTACGTACAATACTTTCCAGAAGCAATCGATGTCGTAAGTAATACAAATGCCAATGCAAATGGTTAACCGAAGCGTAGGCACCTAAACTATTGAAAGCTACTCTTAAGTCGCTGTAAAAAAACATTCATTAATTTAATTTTGCATTACTAGTTTCCACTTTGTTACCGAAGGTTTATTTAATGTTGAGTTTAAATTTAATTTTTTCAAATCATTACCACGAATTCTAGAGAATTTATATATATATATATATATATATATAATTGAAAAAAGAGGTTAAAGAACCACTGCAGGTTTCGACTGAGAGCAGCTACCATTTAAAAATCACACCGCCTTCCAATAGAACCGCGATAAATGACACCTATAGCCACATCTCACGACCGTGAGCTGTGTGGCCCCAGGGTGCGACGAAATAACAACGACAAGCCGGCGAAACCCCCGTGTGTCTTGAGGACATGAAGCGACCCAAGGATGAGAGCTTCTCTATCTATCTCGCAAGTGTCGAAGCATATTTAACCCTTCGTCAGACAACTGGGACGATATCGTCCATCGCAGAATTGTCACGTTCGTAAAAATTACGCATATGCCATTATTTAAAATGTTGCAATTATTAATCAATGAAATCTTGCATAACAAAACCCATTGGAATGGAAAAAAGATATCAAAAACTTATTCTGGGCCATTGCCGTCATCTCCCTCGGAGCGTTTGACAGGACAGGGTCGCGGCCTTAGTATACCGTGACCGCATTTTACGTGAAGATGTTCGCAATCGCTGTGAACTTCTTGACGGAAAATGCGGTCACGGTATAGGAGGAGTAAACTTTCGCTTTTCTCAGATGATCAAGGCTTAATTTAGGTACAGTGAGTTTCTTTTTCGCATGCCAAGACTGACCTTACGTCCTAAATGTGGCTTTGAGACACGCCCAGATATGTATAGGTATCTCCAGTGTCAAAATGTATAATAAAACTTATATCCACAAGCTCAAGGTCCTTGGGAACACCAATAATCTTTTTTTTATTCAGATGAATTTTGGTATACTTGTCCTATCCAAATTACATACCAATTTCTCCTAAGTACTTCTTGGCGATATTTAAAGCACTGTGAAGTTTGCTTTTACCAGAAGCATAGATCTTTAGATCAACAATTTAAGTACATGAGTGACATTATTCTCGCGATATTATTGTCGCTACAGAGATATCCAGAAGAATTTCGTAGTGCAAGAGATAGAGGCAGAAATTCGATGGAAAAAGGCAGAAGGCTCTTGATGTCGACCTGAAAGACGCCCCTTTGGAAGGGTAAGATGTTTCTTGTCACACGATATTTTCCAGTTGAGAAAGTAAATCTAGTTTTCCAAAGGGGCTTCTATCTCGCTATGCAGATGATAAGTCTATGAGACGTTGAATCGGAAGCCTTCCGGTAGGTATTCGAAGCCATTGACAGTACGCGATGATGGGATTCTGCGTCTTTGCAGACGCAACTAACAATTAGCAGGTATCTCTTTCGAGACACTTTGTTCGTACATTTCTCTCCGCATAGGCTCAATTCTTCGAAAAATCCTGTTGTTTGGAGCTGATATAAAGATCGTTATACAGTGTCTTCACAACATATATTAGACTATAATTATAGAGAATTCTCTGGGTTCATTAAGTTGTCTTTTTTCGGAAGGAGTATAGTGCGTCCTTACGCCAGTAACTGCGGAATGGGCGAGATTTTATAAGGTTCTCGCTAATCTCCTTGAAGCGTGTAATTTTATCAGTATCTTCTTTCCACTCCAGTGTTTTGCTGTTTTTGTATACCTCTCTCCAAAAAATCTCTACATCATTGGGATTGAGTGCTTTTTTGACAGAAACAGGGGAAACGCTGAAGAAACGCGATGGATCAGCAAGAAACTGTTGATTTTCCCTGATCCATCTCTCACTCTTTTGCAGTCTCCTCCTTGCGTCAGATAACACGCGTATTTTGTCAAAAATATTCTGCTTAATTGTCAGCAGCTTTGACTTGTTCAATGGGTGATTTAAGATCACCGAATTTCCGAACTTCCGAATTCTTACCGTGAACGGTCTGCCAAATGTTATGCAGTCAATCGCACACTGAACACGTTCTCTCTAGACTACCTGATCTTTTTGTTCAGTTGACGCAAGCGTCTTATGGTCTTTTGATCCATCGCCGGTTGTAGCCTCACGGAGGGAGGCATCAATTTGAGTCAGATCTTGGGACTTCGGCAGAACCTGCATAATAATGTTCTTCTTTGTCTTGAAATCACTATCATCTCTCAGAAGGAGCCTGCTTTCCGCGGTTGGTCTTAATATCTCTTCCTTATCTTCGTTTGTAGCTTGTTCTCTGAGCACACATCCCGTTTTCAAGAAGGAGTGTGAAGTGTTTAGTGCTGAAGCTCTGGGTCTTTCTAACACCACAGAGTGTGCATACACTCCAGAAAGCCTCCGTCAATATAGGCCACCTCAATATAGGCGTTTCGCCGGTACTTCATCGTGTTTCCGTCTAAATTATTTTCAGCACACCGCACTCTAGGGTGATCGACACTGTTACTGAGTCATTGTCGGGTGCTCTACGCGTTCCATAGTTTAGCACCGTACCTAGAACTTGCTGGTTTGGTGGTGTCATTTTTGTTCCCACGAGCAGCTAGGGAAAGGGTTCGTCCGCTCTTGTAGAACCCCGAATTCCAGGATAAGGATGCATACTCTGGGAGGTCCCCCGTTATCCTAGAGTCACCGTCTAAGACACATAACCCAGATGTTATTCAGCATTCGACACGGTTGTTACTCATCCGATTCGGGGTTATTCCTTCGGGATCATCCCTGAACAATTTTCCGCGACTGCTTATTAATTATTGTAACTATATTCAGCAGAAACCCTTGGTACAGGGCCGAGGACGCGTTCGGTGGCTTCGTCGTTGAACAAGGTCTCGTAACATCTAAAGTCATACATATGATATACGCCTTCAAGGTGGACGTGGACTTCCTGAATCTCCAATGGCTTCATAACCGAATTGTTCTAAGTAGAGCCTACTTCATTGCAAATGGCAGAGATCCTTTTCTAAAAGTGGCCAGGAAACACGCGATGATTGGCAAAAGAGCGTTTCCTGACAAATGCGAAGAGCAGGTGGCCGGTACCCTTGACTTGAATTTTAAAATCAGAATTGTGCAAAAGTACATTTCTCCATCTAGGTGTTTCATTTCTAAAAGCTAAATTAAAAAAAACAGAGGTTGAAAAATTCTGCCAAAAGCTACTCGACAAGAAAATGTACGGAAACTTTTACAAAAATGTAGAAAAAGCGTACTTGTCAAAGGAAAAACTTTACCTGTCCTTAGATCATCAGGGATTAACTAAGGTAAACAGGGTTTAATTTTCGCATGCCAAGACGACGCCATTTCCACCTCAGTATACCGTGAACACACTGCATGTTAAGATGGCCTAATTCGGCATAAAAGAGTGCTTTATTACCATGTTCGCTTTTAAGATGTTGGACGCGACTCTGCCCTACCGAACATTCCGAGGGAGATTTATTCTATTGTTCAAAACGAGAAGTAGAAAATTTTCTGGAACTACGATTTTCAGACAACAGTCTTCGTTAAACACACAAGGTTTGACATCGTTCGCCAATAAATTAAGAAGCTAACTATATTGGTAATCGAATTCTCGGGTCTGGCTTACGATAAAATCTCGACTAAGGAGAGTGCCATAAATATGCCAATGCACTTGCGACATTTATGCAGGAAGCTGTTATCCTTGGGTCGCTTCGGATCCTCAAGAGAGACGAGGGTTTCGCTGGCCTGTCGTTGTGAGTTTTATCATGTCCACTGGCCACCTATTTCACGGTCGTGAGACGTGACCATAGGTGTAATTTACCGCGGTTCTACTCAAGCCGGTGTCATTTTTAGATAGCAGTCGCTCCCAGTGGGACTCTGCGGTGGTTATGTTATCTTATATTCATGAATATTAATATTATTTTTAACATCACTTACACTGAATTACTCATCATCAAGAGTTCCAGAGCTTTTTTAAGACTACACTGTGTCATCTTCTGTGGTAAATTTTGAAAACGATCTGTCAAAAGCAAGCAATGCCCCCATTCAATAGGGCTCACATTAATTGCAATCACATTATTACCATCTCCAGTTTCTAGATCAATCATAATTTCTTGTTCAGATATTTTGTTAAAATTGAAACGGCTAGCGTCGAATGGTTGTGAAATTGAACTAATATCTTCTGGTTTTCGTCTTTTTGAACCTCTGTTAACATTTAGCTAAAAAATAGAACGACTAATGGTAAATAATTCATAGGTAGCACCCCTTTACTGTAT
>JAAAKG020139728.1:0-12282 GCA_010014905.2 Druon quercuslanigerum | reverse complement strand
GAACGTGTTATTTAAATAAATAACGCGAGAACTCCAGATCAATCTAAAAATTTTATAACCCCTTCCTCACACTACTCAGCTCCCTACCGAGTGAGTCACGCCTACCCCGAAAGGGAAACGGCTTAATGGTGTAATAATAATAATAAAGATACACACAACACTCGATTGAAATAGAATATAGTTGACAGACTCTGCTTTTGGAAATCTTAAATTCAACACTACTTTTGTTGGAACAGTCGTGCTATTGTACGAACCCTAACAGTACCCGACTAGACCCTGACTGGGATAAGTCGGTTCGACTGACCAGCCCCCGACTAATTCACCGTGACGGCATTGGCCGGGGACACTAATCAGCAGTCAACTTGTCGGATACTCAACCAGTCCCACATTTGCATTTCTACACGAGTGTTGATAATAACCTACAGGCCCTACTTCTTGGTGGATTTCAGTGTGGCTTTTTTTTACAAATTCTCAGGCTTCATTTTAAAAATTATTAAAAATCTTGGATTTTTCATCTATTTAAATATAAACAAATATAGCAGCAAAATTAAAGAATTCTTTTTTATCTAAAATAAAATTGCTTTAATAAACTCGCTATTAATTAGAATAAATGTGCATATACGTAAGGGACGTAAATAATTAATTAAATGTACAAGTTAATTTTTATAAACAATGTATTTGAACAAATCCTTTAGTATATCAGTTTGTTGTAGAAAAAAATTTTTTTGTTTTAAAATCGTTGTAATTTGTAATTAGAATGACATTCGTAACAAAAACTGGTCATATAATTAAAAAATGTATTAAGTTATAAACCATTTTTCAATCCATTAGGTTTCATGGGTAGACCAATCGGCTAAAAAGATCATTCAATTCTACGGGGAAAACTGCATAGAATCCACGAGTAGGAAAAAATTTTCTCAACGCTATTTGTTATTTAGTATACTTAAATATGTAAGAGGGTGTCTAAAATATGGACTCTATGAAATTTTCCCGTAGAATCGAATCGTGTAGGTCTTTTTTTCGTAACTGCAATTTTAAAACAAATTTTAGAAAGTAAAATTGCTTAAACAATGGAAATGATTAATTTTTCTAAATGAAAAATCACCTCTTAATTAAACCTTTTTATCCTAATATTAATCTTTTAATATGAAAAAACGCTACTGATTTAAAAGTGCGCACTTTTTATTCAATAGCATTTTTTCATAGTGCAATGTGTCCATTAGTCGGTCCATGAAATGTAAAGTGTTAAAAAATTGTACGTAACTTTATAC
This sequence comes from Druon quercuslanigerum, assembly GCA_010014905.2. Classification (NCBI taxonomy): domain Eukaryota; kingdom Metazoa; phylum Arthropoda; class Insecta; order Hymenoptera; family Cynipidae; genus Druon; species Druon quercuslanigerum. Next base: position 11,011 of record JAAAKG020139728.1, on the reverse strand, counting down.
GTTGTTTATAATTGTGATTTTATTACCATTTTTCGTTACGAACACCATTTTAATAATAAACTAAAACGATTTTAAGGGAAAATATTTTCTTGGCAACAAACTGATATATTGAAGAATTTGTTTAAACACATTTTTGTAACAAATTGTTTACACCAATTAAATAGTACATTGCATGAATATAATAATAATTATAAGTGCGTTAATTCTAATTAGTAAAGACCACATGCATCATTGTTCTTAATGATGAGAGAAAAGAACAAGTTGACAAGTACGTATGCCTTGGTAGCTTATTCAGTAGTGACGGAAACATAGATGGAGAGATAGATAGGTGTATAAACAAAGGTAAGAAGGTTTTCGGTAGAGCAGGACTTATTATCAGAAGTAAAAATATATCAATAAAAGCTAAAAGGGCAATATATAATTCTATATTTATACTTAAATCTATAAAGAATACTACACTATGTATTTATAATTAACGCGATAAATATGAAATTCCTACTCATAATATGCAGCAAAGCAATTATAGAAAAAGTAAGTAATAAGACGATTCTTAAAAAATGTGCTGTAGAGGAGACACTAGTTGACATATGTGAAAGAAATTCTTTAAGATGGTTGGGGCATGTTGATAGAATGAAAGATGAACGAGTAACGAAACAAGTGTATCAGGTAAAGTAAATGGCAGTGGCAGAATGGCTAAATGAAACTCTAATTCAAAGAGACATAAGAAGCCATATAAGAAAAAGAGCTTGCATGAGAAAATGCATGGACGTGAAGGAAGATAGAGAGGTATGCCAGGACAGAAGTGTGGCGACAAATAATTTATAAAAAGAGTGTCAGTGGAGGGAATGACGTCTGAGACAAAAGACCTGGGCAACTAATGAGCCCAAGTAGGGAGCTTAATGTGATGAATTTGCGAGAAACTTACTTGGGTTGATCGCTAGAGAGATTGAGCATCAACCTGGGACGAAACGATGTTGCGGAACAAACATGTTATTTAAATAAATAACATTGGAATTCTTGACCAATCTAAATACCATATTCTTGAAATTTATAATTTTATCACTATTTTTGTTTATATATTATTGTTGCAAAATTAAATTTTAAAATCAAAAAGTTTGGAGACCTTAAAATTTTAATTCTGAGAAATTCTAAAAAAGACACTTCAAAATCCGTCCAGAAATTGAGCCTGTAGAGGATTCTGAATAGTAAATTACTGGTTATAACCACTGTGCAGTGGTGACCCTGGCCACATTTTTAGCAAAGTTATGGAATAATCTGAGAATTGATTGTAACCCCACGCTAGAAACGATACTTCTTATGGTCGAATATTATCACCTACGAATCACACTCTCCATACAAACCATTTACTTAATGTTTCCTCGTTAACACAATTATTTTTATTCGTCTGCATAGAAGCATCTCAAAGGATCTTTGTAAAAATATCGATTGAACGTAAGTATTGAATGCATGCTGTTTTGAGAGAAGCGCGCCACCCTGATACCCGTGATAATCGGAAAGTCCCGAATGGACAAGGTCGATTTTCTATCTATGACGAATCAGTCGTTGACGAAAGTTCGTCGAAAGGTCTCCGTCACGTTTCCGTCGGCTTCTCAAAAATTGACTGGTTATAACATTCGATTATTGAAACCAATGACTACGCTCCCACCTAAATTGAAAAGGAACTAAGCTTACACAATAACTACTATTACGAGTATTTCGGACAGACAAAAATGTGGCCTCATTTCCAATAGCCATTCTACAGGGGTTTTGAGCAATAACAATACTGTATAGGAATGCGATGAATATCGTAGCTGGCTATTGCAGACAATAATTAAACGTTTACACGGTGGGCATGCTTGGTTCTCTGGCCCTAAGTGCGCGTGAAATGCAGCTTTAATTGTGCAAGTTTTGCACATATCAAATAAAAGCTACATATTGCACGAATGAATTTCACTCAGCATTTAAATGTATCTTATTGGACCTGAAACAAATAGTAGTTGCACACCCTTGCCTTATAAATCACCTTCAGCACACGCACAACCCACACACACGCGCGCGCGCGCGTCATAGTTGTGATTTGTCGCTGTTCTACTGGGAGCCAGTGTCATTTTCCTGGACGGCAGTTGCTCCAAGGGTGACTCTGCAGTGACTGTTTCACCATTTACACACGACATACGCTCAAAGACAGAATGTATATGTGTGTGTATGTGTTTATATGTACATTTTTTTATGATTAGCACTCAGTGCATCTGTATATTTGAGTACAATTTCAGTCGAATAGAACAGTAAGGCTTTTTGAAATCTTTTAAAATGATGCAAAGTTTAAAAATAGTCATTTCAGTAACTTTATTAGACACAAGTTGTAACACAAATTTTATCGGCTTTTCTCAATTATTTTTTCCTCGCTGGGAATTGAGCATAGTCTGTGTTTCTTCTTAGACTGTATTGACCTTACTGTGACCAGTCGAACTTAAAAGTTTGACTAGTAATGGCATGACACTTTCGATAGAAGAAGAGTCCATTTTTTACCTAGGCTAAGTGAGCGTGCACTAAGTCTTTACTTATTATTCATTAAGACAATCGCCCTTATGGAAAGAGTCCTGGTACGCAAATGTACTCGTAATACTCGATATCCATTTGATCGCTTGATCAAGCGCTTAAATACGAATTTTCGTGGGTGTTTGAACTTACTGTCATTATTTTACTACTGATTGCATGGCGACGAAGCTGCATGAGCCTGGGGATGATTCCGGGATGAGGAGGAATGGGTTGCCTCCCGTTTTAGCCTCTGCTTTAGATGAACCTTAGCGTGTCGCTTCTTCTCATCACTTCTGGCGAACTTTCGACCACATTGGTCGCAACAAAAGGGTTTCTCACCCGTGTGTGTTCGTACATGTGTCGTGAGATGGTCACTTCTGGAGAACGACCTCATACAGATTCGACATTGGAAAGGTTTCTGGCCGGTGTGAATGCGAATGTGACGTGTCAGTTCATCACTTCTGGAGAAGCGACGATCACATCCATCAACAGGACAAGCGTAAGGTCGTTCGTGGACAGGAGTCTTGCTGGGTCGATTGGGATACTTTCTGGGTTTCACCGGAACGAGTCTAAGAGGGAGAGCACTCTGCTGATAGACCTGCGACAGAATCTCGTGACCTTTGGATGTACTTGGATTGTATTCTGCTAACTGAACTCCTGCTGCAGTTTGACTTGATTGTTGCTGTTGTTGTTGCTGTGGTTGTTGTTGTTGAACAGGTTGGTAACCTGGTGTTACTGAAGGCTCCTGTTTTAAGGTGGGTTCTTGATGGTGTTGCTGGTGATGGTGATGCGTGTGATGCTGCTGATGATGCTGTAGTAGTCCGGAGTCGTAGGCTTCCTCATGAGTAGTAAGCCAACCAGAAGGTGTCGAGCTTGGAGTATCAGGATAACCTGGAGGTGCTGGAGGTTTAGAATCCACTTGGAGAAGCTCTACCGTCTCTCCACCATATGGGCTAGTGTGAAGAGAAGGATGAAGAAACGGTTGTCCAGTGAGAGTAAGGGTTGGGGAGGGTAGTGATCCCCAAATCTCCTGATTCGGCGTTTGTGCCTGTAGATGATGCTGTTGTGGGGTCTGCAAGTTGCTTAGGGAAGAAGATTGTGTACAGGTGGTTGTGAAGACTCCACGATAAGTTAGTGTTGGTACATTGCAGATATTCACGCTTGTAGATGGCGTTGAGGCCACGTTTGTAGTCGAATGTGGTGCAGAGTAAAGTATCACCCCACTTTGAAGAATATTGCAACGATCGACGTCATCCTGGGTCTGCTGCTGAGATGATGGACTCGCTGAAGACGCAGCCACTGACTGATCTTGAGATTCTGGATGGTGGTGGTGATGGGGTCGATCTCTACTCGCAGAATTTCCCGTATCATCATCTGCTGAGGGTTCCTCTAAAGAAAGATCCGCGCCGGTTAAACCACCTGTACATATAAACAAAAAATAAATTAGCTATACAAATGATATCAGAGTATGAAGAGAAAATAAAATAAAAATAAAATGTAAAGAAAATATTTGAATATTTGGAAATTCGAATTTATTCATAAAAAACATTTAGACAAATGATTCTGCGGAAGATAAAAGGTTTTTTTCGTGACACGCAATGAGAAATCGGCAGGAAGAGTCAAGCGATAGGGAATAGCGAGTGAGGTTTTATCAGGAAGGAGCATGAGCTGCCTAACATATCCGTCGTCTGCATCCTGCCTTCTGTAACTTCCTTCCTAAGTTTACCATTGTTACTGAGCGCATATAAAAATTTAATGCTGGGAGGATCTTATCACTTCTATCGAGAGCACAATTTAATTAGATGATTTTAAATTCATTCAAGCCGTTTCACTTTTCTCATAAAATCAATCATTTTAGTGCAGCTTTATTCGTACAATTATAAATTAATTTTACGTGGCTACATAGTAGAAAGTGCTACAAGGTGAGTTTATCTAAAGGGGAAAGAGAAAGTAGGAATTTTTCAGAAAAGAGTGGAAGCAACCGGGAATGATGTTAAGCCGGTTGATAGAGAGGGGTAATCGTGGTAGCTGAGGCGGGAGTTGTAGGGTAGAAGCATGAATGAACTTCGGAAGGTTAGGAGGGGGTGGTGATGGAGGATGCTAGCTAGGAGACTCTGAATGTCGGGGTCGCCAAGTATTGATCCATCGCAGGTTGGTTCGATGTTAGCAGTTTCGCGTGTGATACGCTACGCCACCGGCTCTTCGTGATATACGTCCGTATTCCAAAGGACAGATATCATTTTTCTGAGAACATACTTCCTTCTCCTTTTTTGGCATAATTTATAACCATAATGATTCACACTGTAACTGACTTATAATAATTCCCTTTTAAAATAAGTACAAGAATTTCATACAGCCGATATCATTCTAGATGTATTTAATGACTTCAAAATCAAAGGTGTGCACTGTGCAGTCGATAGTATTTATAGTTTGTGTTGAGTTTTTAGTGGAAAGATTGCAGAAAGTGCCTTAATGTTAATTCATTTTTACGAAAAAAATAATATTAAAAATGAACACTTAACTAAATTATTCCTGATTAGTTGATATATTATTATTTTTAACATGCTCGGAGAAAAATAGCTATTGCCATTCAATACCTGGATTTTTAACTATAGGATAATGATCTACATATTTACTACGGGCGAAAAATTGTATACATGTGGGTTTGTTGCTTAATAATTCAGTCCAAAAAATTCTAGCTTAATAAGTTAATATTCATTTTAAAGCCCAAAGTATTTTACCTAAATAAGCTTAAAGACGTTGATGTAAATAAAAGTAAGGAATTTCGAGCACATTTATGAAAAGTCAACTTTAGAGCATTATTTTTTATGCAACATGCAACGGGGAATATTTGAAATAATTCATTAATATGAAGAAAATATTTATGAACAAACTGAAATAAAAAAATTTGAGAAATCATGAAAATTGTTGCTGAAAATTACAAGAATGTACAACCTAACTATCGCCAGTTCTAATCAAGATATTAAAGCCTATTTTTTGCTCCTGATCAAAAGAGGCATCGAAGTCAGGACAAGGGTACACACAAGCACGGGTCAAAGAAAGGCATCAGCGGTCAGCAGCAAAAAATGGCACCCTCGTTGCTTTCTGGCACTTGCTTTCCAACAACAACAAAATTACAGTTTGGAGTTTCAATCGTTTTAATATCCTTATTAGAACTTCAGATATTACAGTTGTCCATTTTTGTAGTTTTAAGCAACAATTTTTATTATTTATCAAATTTGATAACTGTTATTTGTGCTGAAATGTTCTCTTCGTATTCGTGAATTTTTTCCTATTGACTCTTCTATAAAAAAAAATAATGCTCTATAACTGACTGTTCTTAAATGTGCCCGAAATTCCTTACTTAAGAAAAAATCAGTCTGCAAAGCAAACCAAATCTTTACATGAACGTCTTTAAGCTCATTTACACAAAACACTTTAAGCTTCCTAATTACTATTACTTAAAACGCTAGCATTTTTGATGGCTCATTTGTTAAGCTTCAAATCCAGATGACTACGATTTTCTGACCGATAGTAGGAGTACTATCTGATATTAAAATTTAATATCCAGATAGTAGCTTTGAACATCTCAATATTTTTGTAATACAGTTTTTAATACCTGCATGTCGAATTTCAATATAAAAATATTCCAGCTTAATATCTAGAACGGGAAATAAAGAGTCATTTTAATTTTACCTGTTGCTGTGATACAAGAATACAATTCATGGTGGAAGGAGAAGGTAGAGGTGGAAGGAGAAGCAGCAAACAGGAACAAACCCGGCACAAATCGCCCGACATTTTCGTTTATTATTTTTATTTTTTTTTTTAGAGGAAAGTAGTACCTGTAATCGGTGGTGGTTCCACAAGGGCAGAGGGGCCGAAGAAGGAGGGCAAATCGCTGCTGGTGGTAACCGGTGTGTTGAGATCGCCAGCCTTGTCTTTTTCGGTCTGATCCTGTATGCTGTCTCTGCAGTCAGACATGCATTCCCGGTCGTCCTCGCGCCTTTGCTGATGCCTTGTGTCATGACAGGAGTCCCTAGGCGAAGCAGGAGCATCGACATCGGGTTGCAGTCGATGATCTTCATGTCGATGATGATGTGGGTGATGATGATCGTGATTGTTGTGTTCGTGATGATGGGGTTGCTGAAGATCAGGCGACGCTGAGGGAACAGCATGATGCTGTTGATGCAGAGGACTGCAGGAGTTCAGCAGGGAAAGCGACGGAACGGCTGCTTTTCCAGGCAGTGAGGAAGTATTCGTGGTCAAAGACGAAGTACCGCTGTGGCCGGCGGCCGATGATGCAGAGTTGTATGACAGACAGGCATCGAAGCTTAACTGTACCGTTTGAAGATTAAAGGTAGCATGGTGGTGATGATGATGGTGGTGCCCAAGAGGTGGTGACGACAAGAGAAAAGGACTTGTTGCGCCCGCATGGGGTTGCGAGCCCATTACCTCCATGCCGTCCATCGTCATCCTTTGGAAGGGTAGATATTGCCTTGCTGATAGACCAGCGAGCTCCTCAGGAGTGCACGTAACTTCTCCGGCTGTTTTTTTATCAACGCAATTATTATTATTATTGCATTTGCACGCTACAGTCCTCCCTCGGCCACTTTGCAACACATTGGGATAAGTCAGTCCCGTTTTTAAATTATTCACATTTGGATGCAATGAGCGGCTTTTCGCCGCTTAGTTACAGATAGCACGTTACTGACAATAATATCTGTGATCATCGATTGGATGATCTAAGTTTTCTCGCTAAGTATGAAATTTTATTTTGTCCTATTGAAATTTTTCTATTTCTGATAAAATCACCATAAAGTACAAGTTTGCGATTTCACCAGTATTTTTTTGAATTTCTGCACCTCTATGAAAAGCTGAATAGGACAACACCACCGCCCGCGCCACCAGCCGAGAACGAAAGTGACGTGAGCACGCGCCCGCCCGCGCTCACTCCCGTACTCTCCTTCTCAACGTCTCTCGCCTCCTCTTCTCGTTCGACGGAGAGAGTCCTCGCACGATCGCGCCGGTCGACGAACTGACCGGGTATTCTCGCGCTTGGGCTTCTTTTTACAAAAGAAACCCCAGGCGAAACCACCGGGTTCACGATTCTTAAAATTTGTTTATTGGTATTCTTCCCTCAGGTATCGCGTGGGCGGCAAAAAGCAGCGGACTGAACCAACTAAAGTAAGTCGAGGGGACACACGACCTGGTCAGTACTATTTCGCGAACGCGCTTCAGATCGCGAGTATACGTGGCCTCGACGCGCACTGTATGAGCATAATGAGTCCCGCGTGACATACACAACGCGCGTTATGCGTGGGGGTCGCGCACGAACTGAGCTGAGCGGCGGCGCGCCCCGTAGTTTTATGAATGGACCACGAAGCTGTCCCATATTTGGATGTGCAGAGCGGTTGCCAGCCAATCCTTATTCTCAGTACCTATCTATACACGCGTGTATATGACGGCGACTCTCCTCTCCTGTTATCCCCACCTCGATTTCGTCTCTTCCCCGCTCGCTCGGTTTCTCAGTTCTCCAGTGACGTCGAGAACTATGACGTAAAACTGCGGCGCGCGACCGCTCTCCCTCCCACGCGACACCGTATTTGTGTGCTCGCGACCGCACGCGAGAAGTATCATGGATTCGATTCATTCGACTCGTCTCCTCTCCGGACACTTGATTCTGTCCTTGTGTCTTTTGGGATTTGAATCGAGTTTGATTTCGAAACTGACTGCGACGATTAGCTTCTTCTATGCGATGCGTAGGGACCCTAAACGAAACATGCGCATCTAATTCAAATTTATAAATTATCTGTTATGTACCACATGATCGTGAATTAACGTTCAAATACTATTTTCCGTAAATAAAGTTTTAATTCTAGCTCTACTGATTTAATTTACTTTAATGGATAGATTCCTCAGTCTCTTAACGTGGAGTAAACTGTTTATAATCTAAAAGCTTCCAGCATCAGATTGTTTATCAATTTAATGAGTATACTGTATATTAGTTATTAATCGAATATAACTAATTTCATTCCTAATCAATTGGAGGCTTATTTTTTTTATCAGAACCTCAGTAAAACTTAAAGGCATCCTCAAGGGAGCGTATAAAAACGCGAAATACTTGAAACCCGTACGTATTATAATAAGCAAATTGATTGCAAATAGGTAAATGTCCGAATTTCTCATCATCTTATTTTACTAAAAATTCCAAAAAACAATGTAATTTTAAGGGCTTTCAAAACACTCAAGGAATTTTGAGGGATTTTAAAATATTTCAAAGAGTTTCTACAGATATAAAAGTAATTCTAGATATTTCAAGAGACTGCAAATAATTTCCAAAGCTTTCAGTAAATTTAACAAGCGTTAAAGGGATTTCATGAGGAATTTAGACGGATTTCTAACAATTAAAATGGAGCTTAAGGAGGTTCAACGGTTATCATAGTTTTTCACAGGATTTAAAGCAGTTTTGATCGATTTCAAAGGATATCAAGCACCTTTAAGGGAATTTTCGGGATTTTAAGATTTTAAAAATATTTCTTGTAAATTCAAAAGGCTCGCAGAAAAACTCGAGGGGGAATTTACTTTTAATGAGCTTCATAAGCAACAGCGATTATTGGCATCATAGTCTGATGTTTGCTTTACAAAGTTCATAAGCTTCAAAGTTCAAACGATGTTTAAGAAAAATTAAATTCGATGTTAAAAAATATGTATTTTTCCTGTATTAGGAAACCCTCTATCATAAGACGGTTCCCGTTTTAAAATAAAAAAGCTATGTCCATAAACACTAGGTGTTGATATATTTTGTTCGTAGCGTACTGTTTAAACATATTCTTTACATTTATAATATATTATTTATGCAAAATATATTATAAAACGTAAAATAAGTTTTAAATAAGGTCTAACCTCGACTCTAACAGAAAATAAGTGTAAACAAAGTTCAAGGACTCAATATCAAGAATTTACTGATTTAAAACGAAAAAGCAACATATTTTTTAACATTTCTTATTCATGATCATTTCGCATGATCACAATTTTTTTAAATATTTTAATTAAACAGCATACAAATTAATAAACCGTACGTACCAGTTGCAAAGTTTACAAAATTATCTGTAAAAAAATAATATGAGCTTACTTCTTCAAATTATTAGAAATTATTAAATCACAACTTCTAAAACAGGTGGAAGTTCGTTCTCTAACGCAAAGAAATAAATTTTCTTTTCTTTTTTTGTTAATTTACTTCCAGTGCAGAAAAAACAGTTTCAAAATAACTAAAATTCTGCTCAGCACGTATTTGCATGCGTAAGGGATAACTATAATGTTTTCATAAAAAAAATTAAGGGCGGCTCCGGTTTGGCTCTGGTCTGGTAGATAAGACCAACAGTTTTAATTTCGCTCTGGAAGGTCTGGCCTGGCCCAGACCTGACGCTGATCAGCAAGCCAAGAACAAAGATGTCCTAAGTTCGATACGCAAGTTTTTGTTGTTGAAATATTTCAAAAAAGTTACAGGGTGTTTAAAATGATAGAAACTAAGAAATTCAAACTATCAAGGCAAGAGCTTTTTTCTTGACATCTTGACAGACTAGTCTTGGCCCAGGTTTGGCGCTGATCAGCTAGACAAGAACGAATAAAATCTAAACTTGATGAGTAACTAAAGATGCTGATAATGATTTGTAACTAGAGATGCTGATAATGAAAAATCATTGTTTTCCAAGTCATTAGAATAATCAAGTTACTTCCCAAGCAATTAGAATTTATTGTTTGGGACTCAGCGTGCAGAAATCTTGCCAGATGACGTCACAACTTAAAGTATTAGTTACGTGTTTACTCAGTCCTCTCTGACACCCTGCCAGTTTTTCGTCGATCATGTGTCACAAACTGTCAGCCAGCCAATAACTCGCAGCTGACCAGCCGATAACTAGCGGCTGACCAGATGGTCTGGCCCGGGGCTAGTCAGAATAAACTTTACAATTTATGCAAGGACCAGACCAGATTGTCTGGCCAGCGCCAAGTCTGGAAACCAGATAGTCAGGTATGGGCCAGGTCAGCGCTGCAGGCATTTAGAGTATTTCAGCTATTCATCTGACTGCCGGCGTTCAGAAGAATTTGGGACGAAATCTATACCTGGCGTCCAAGTGCCTGGTTTATTTACATATTCAGAATAATACACAGCCATTCTTCTGAAAGCCTAACACGTTTTAGGCAATTGAAGGAAACCACCTATAGAGTATTAAAACACATTAAATAGTTATTATAACATTGTTTTTTTACATTCTCATCAGAGAAGATATTAGATTTGTGCAAAATTTTACCCCCCCCCCCCCGGTTTTTGTCAAATGTCCACGTTTTGAGACCCCCTGAACCCAAAAAACAGGTTTTTAGGAATGTGTCTCTCGGTCTGTCTGTCTGTCTGTCTGTGTGTCTGTAGATTTTTAGTTTGTTAGCACGATAACTTTCGAAAGAATTGACAGATTGG
>JAAAKG020139727.1:0-10981 GCA_010014905.2 Druon quercuslanigerum | reverse complement strand
AATATAAAACTAACCCCCCACCTCACGTAAAAAAAACCCCCCCCCTTTTCTTCCCCCCCCCCCCCCTCATCACTTTTACCTGAACTCATTCCGGGAGCCTCTACGCAAAATACTAAAAAAGTTGGAGATTAAAATTAATCAACCAACTCACATTTTGAAAACCTCAGGTTAAACTCCCATTTAATAGTAATGCACATTTATTATTTAACTATTTCACTGCATAATAATTAAAAATTTAAATTTCACACACTTGAAAAATACCGAAAAAGCATTAAAAGCTCAAATTTTTTAAAGTAGGTTTCCTATTTTTGAAGTCCCTTCCCAAATTAATGTCTGAAAAAATAAGATTGAAACTCTTATAAAGTGATTATTTTGAACGGAATGCCCCTTGAATTATTCTTTTTAAGTGATTAAATTGTAAAATTTAATATTCAGAATTACTATTAATCGTCTATTCCACTTTTGGCGTGGTCCTCAATGTCCATTTAAGTGAATTTTTCTGAACACAGGCAAACTCGCGATGAGCGACCTCTATAAATATTATCCGATATATTTTTACTTCACCTTGATTGATTTTGAATCTGACATCTAATCATACCAGTGAGAAACATAGTAATAAATTATTCAAACTTTATAATACAATAGATATATCGTATAGCAAGCATTTCACGAAGTCACGACCCCCAGATGAAAAGTTAAGGGTACACAAGTTTAAGCTGAAAATTGATCAAAATATATCCAGCACAGACAAAGCTGTTCACTAATATTCTTATAGATAAAATTAAGAATATAATGTCAACATTTACTTGCTTACTTTATTGATTTTCTTTATTCTTGTTCTAAATTATCGTTTTGTTACTTATTTCATTTCCCATTTTTCTTAAATAGGTAACTATTGCGCGTCTGTCCACTCGCATACATATAATGCTAATAGACAAATTGCTAGGGGCGATGCACCGCAAATAGCCACTCCAACTATGAGGCCAAATACAAAAATGAGTTTCAAAAAATAGATTGTCGAAGACAATCTTTCACAGATTTCGAATTTTTAGGAAGAAAAATTTAGTTGGGTAGTGATAATTTATCTCGGGGATGTTTGAAATAAAACAATATATTAGTCACCTAAGTTAATTTTTATTAATAAAATAAAATAAAGAATATTCAACAATATGGATTATTTTCTTGCATTTTCTTCAATCTAATGTTCCAATTACGGTTTTTCGCTATTTCATTTCCACATGTACTATAAAAACCGTATCTTGTATAATAAACATCATATTGATATGAAAAATTTAATTATGATTATTAGTAAAGTGCCCGAAAATGTAGCTGTGTCTGTAAAAAAATATAACAAGTTTAAAATCTGCACAAAAATAAACAAAATAAGAATTACATTTGTTCTTAATTTTGGGCTCTAAATTCTTGGTAAACAGGGACTTTGGTGTTAAAGGGAGAATTTAATTGGAGATGCAGATTTGAACGCTGGCTAATTTTACCGAGTTCGAAAATTCTAGTTCGGAACATTTTTCCGGACTTAAATTTTGTAGACCGGCAAATTTTTTTGTCAAAGAACTTTCTGTTCCGACAAGATTTTTTGTAAAATAGTACAATGTTTTACTATTATTTTATTATTTATTATTATTATTACAATGTTTTTTAAAATTAAAATAATATGACTTTGTAAATGCACAATCTTCCACATAATTCAGAGTACCAAAAACTAATCATGATTTCTTTATTTTCGAGAATGTGAACCATTACTTTTCTGTGACTAGCCACTGACAAATATTTTTTAAAGGGCGAGCTGGAAAAAGGTTCAAAATTTGAGCAGTCCGGACCTCCGGTGATCAGTCACTAACACGCGGTTTTTTTAAAGGGAGACTTGGAAAAGGGGATCGAGATGTGACAGACCTCGAGATGTTAACCAAGAAAGTTTATAATATTTTTTAAAGCAATGATGCTTTGCGCCAAAAACTACACAAAGAACATAAATTGCTATGTCGTGGATAAAAAATAATTTGATGAAACTCCCTAATTAATAACTCACTTAATAAACTTACTGAACTTGGACAACTTATTAACTTACCCAACTACTTAGTATGGGAAGTGATGAGCGATTCTTAATGTGCTTTTAAGTTTCTTAATTGTATAAAAGTTTAGGTGTGTTTAGAAATTAAGAATAGTAATTTCATGATAAAATAGTAAAATGTAGCTAAGTTAAAAAAAATCTTGCCAGAAAAGAAAATTTGTTGGTGTCAAAATGTGCCAGGCTGTAAAGGACCCCGTCACAATTTACATCAAAATCCGGCCCGGTCAAATTGGCTAATTGGGTACTAGGCCAAAAAATCAAAAGTTTTACAGATAAGTGGGGCTGAATGACGAAAATATAACCACAAGCGAATCTAATGTCCCGCTTGAAAGTTGAAGATGAGGTGCAGATTTTTTAATAAGCTGTGATCAGCACAATCACTGACAATATTAGAAACACTGGTAAGACCAGTCCAGCTAATAAGGGCAACAAAATGGCGCTGTCCAGGTGATAATAGGCGAAATCATGGCTCTGTCCTGGAAATGTAAATACTGTTCGAGATATTAAAGGTGGAAGACAGTTCAGTCAATAAATAAAAGACTGTAGATCAGTCCAATTATCAAATGAAAAGCCAGTCCAGCTACTAAAGGCAATGTAATGGGACTGCCCTGGCAATGTGTAGATTTTTCAAAATAATCAAGGCAAAAGACATTATGGACTACCAAAGATATTTTGTAGTCCAGATAATTAAGACAAGACTATAGGTCGGTCAAACCAGAACCCATTAGGATCTTTTGATGAGGAGGCTTTGAACTATATTATTTTGAAATTGGCATTCGACGTAATGGAACAACGACGTAAACCATGTCAAAGCATAATGAAAATGACACGAATTAAAATTATATCGCAGCATAATTTGAATGCAACGATTTAAAATTATGTCACAGCATAATTGGAAAAAATGGTAAAGTACTTCAAATTTTTAAGTTCAAAAAAAGAAAGAAGCTATTATTTTTATGTTGTTAACATAATTGTAATACGTTCCATTGTTTTTATGCTAAAACATTATTTTAATGCATTTTTATTTTATTCATTAAGAAGTAAAACGGCTTGCCATACGACACACTTTGTATTTTTATTAGATTGCAAAGCAATATAGGGGGGGTTCATTCATATATATTTTTCTCCATTTTATAATTTATTTTAAAATTTACTCAATCTTCAAGTGGACTGTATGTTTGAGAAGAATGTGGAATTTAAAAATATTGAATATCATAGAGATTTTTCACAGTTAGTAATCGGATTAATATTTTTGAAACAGCATTCTAGATGGGTTCAAAAAAAATAAAATTGTTTACAACAATTTTTGTATAGATATTTAAATTTTATTTAAGCATTTATAAGGAATAAAACATCATTGTTAACTCGGCTCATCAGAGACAAATATGTGATAAGGAAAAAAAGAGGGAGAAAAAGGAAAGATACAAACAAACGAGCCCTAATAAATAGTCTACTTCGAAAATATATAAAGAAAAAATTTGTATTCAAATACTTCTGATATTCAATAATTTTTTTTAAAGAAGCCCAGGCCGTAACCGTATCTCACACAAGGGTGCGGGATGATCGTTATGTTTTTTTTTATTTTTCAGTGACACGATTTTGGGACACCCACACTCACCGAAATATGAAGACCACACGTGCTTCTACATACGTGAAGCTGTGTAGCACACAGAAAAGAGTGTCGTATTGCCGTAAGGTCGGATCGGGGCTTAGTTTTTACACTAATTAGTCACTGGAGCTCTTGAGACTGTCAAACATCGCGACCGCCCCCCGTCGTGTTCCTTCCTTCTGGGATATCTGGTACTTCACGTGTGTTGCTTTTTCCCTCATCGCCACCACCCACCCTTCTTTCTCCCACAGTTTCATCCTCATTTGCCTCACTTCTTCATGATTCGTCATCTTCTAGTACAATAAATCTACTTTCTGGTGCAATTCCAGATGTTCGCTGGTCCTCAAAACGTGTACACAAATTGTCGAAGACAACTGGGGTCGCATAATAACTCAACCACATCCACCCTCCAAGAAAAATAATAATGGAATGAGAGAATTTGGGAGGCAAAATAATAAAGATGAAGATATTTAGGACTTAGGAGCGATATCAAGTATTTTTCCATTCAGAAAATATAACTTTGAACGCTTCAGAATTAGAGAATTACTGGCTACTAAATAAAATCGACGCCTTTATTCCATATGACTATCTGCTGACAATCCCGTGTATGAGACTATGGACTATGTATAATCAAGGCAGTATGACAAATATCTGGGCCCCTTTTCACGAGTGATTTGTTGCTTCAGGCTTTTCATTAAAAGATGGATTAAACATTTTATCACGTTCAATGATTAAATTTAGTAATCAGTAATTAGTATAATAACTTGAGTGTATTTAGATGTAATATTTTATAAATTGTGCTCATTGAAATAAATCTTATTACCTTAGTGCAAAAATGTCATGAGAAACAATTCCTAATATTTTTAATCCTATAGTATCGATCGGAAAACGGTGAAAAGAATTGAGGAGCATTCTCAAACGAAAATATATGAAAAATCAAAAATAATGATTTCATAGTTTGCTATGCGTCTCAGGTTTCTGCCAACTTCCATATTGACAATATCAATTTCTAAAAGACGTTTTCCAGATTATAATATTCACTATTCTTCTTATTCACATTATTTTTCGAAAACTCAGTAAAAATAATATCATTTTAAATATTAATATAGTATTAAACTTCGGTATTGCAATACAAATAAGTGTAATAAAACCTCGGTTTTCCCTATTTTGGAACGATATTATACTGAATTCTAATTCAGTTTTTTTCATTTATTCTAACAAAAGGTCTTTCAGTATACAACGGAGCGCTGTCAGTACACACTCATATTCAATGGAGAAGTCGAAATGTTTTGGGTTTTGGGGAATTCCCTACATTTTATTCACTGATTTTTTTGCACAATAGATTTGAAAATGAGAAATCTAATTGCAAAACGTTTTGCTCGAAACATTTCTTATTTTTTAATATTCGTTTTAGTTAAATACTGCCAAAAACTATATAGTTTAAATAATAAACGATGGCTTATTTTTAAATAATGTTCGAATCCAGCATTTCGAATCTGACAAAACGCGATTTAAGAAAAAAATGTGTATACGTAAGAAACTTTGAATTTATCATATTATTAATTTATAATTTTAAGAATCCAAACAATTATTTACTGACATTCTATTAGTTTTTCACTCATTTCCCAGTAGAAAAAATTACAGAATTTTCAATTGACGTCACTAATAAAACCGTTAATATAATGATTAATTTGTGTTACTCCACTGAATAATCAGTCTTCATAATTTTCCAGCAGAATAAGTTGTTGAAGTTTCAATAAGCTATTTTTGATGTCACATTTTGAAATAAGCACATCAAAATTCGCAATATTACACCAACATCTATCATAGTTTGTTCATTTTTAATACTCTTAGTCCTAAATCCGACTTTTAAATTTGTTGATTATGAAAATCTGAAAATCATATATACCAAATTTTTATACCTAGAAAATTTTGCAATAACTTTCTTTCAGAACTGAATGTGAGAATCAAAAGAGGATGTCGAGGGCTAAACAGATTCAAAAGAGGTTTTATTTACTACTGTGGAGTCAAATTATTCGTATAATGAAATTACTTTTAATGCCATACATAGTTGGTTGGCTTTAAAGTTTTTTCACTATACTTATATTTCAATATTAGGCGTCTTTAAATCGAGCTGGTCCAAAAATATCTCAATAATAATTCATTAATATGCTTTTACATTTCTAAGCACTCATCTTTCAAAATATTATCAAAATTGAAACGCACTCTAAATTAAAATTATTTTGAAATAAGAAGCACGATTTAGAAAACTTAATGTAGGGTTATTAGCGCAACTATCCTGAGGTATAAATTGTAAAGTTTAAAATCTCTTTATCTTATCCGCGAAGCACAAAATTCTTGAAATACTAAAAAATTTGTTTGAAGTTGAAAAAAATGGACTTTTTCGAGTTTTTAAACAGATATAGCTCAAAATTGTTTTAAAAATCTTTAATTAGACCTAGGAAATAATTAATCGATAACTGAGTTACTTCCTAACTCTAACTAATTTATTTTTCTGAGTAATTTTCTCAGCGCTCAACACAATATGTATATTTTTGTAAATGTTACCTTACTAAAAAAATAAATTTTTGGATTTTTCTAATGAAAACCTTGTAAAAAAAATGTGGAGATAACTAATGGCAATTAGTGATCGATAATTATATCTCTCATTTTGAATGCGGCCATGTGTGTCAGTGGGTTATAAGTATGTTCCGCCTCTCGATTTTGGCCCGCAGCATTCAAAGAGCTTATAGCGCGCGTGTGGCCCAAAGGAAAAGTCGAATTCCTCGCCACGCTTTTTGACTTTTTCTAACTAGACCCCTTTTTCTCCCTAAGCAACTCTCCCTCTTATTCAGACTTTGAGAAGAAGGATCGCGGCCTACAATCCGGAAACACCAAGCGATACAAAGTGTCAATTAAGCAGCAAGCGCCGGCAGAAATTCCTGTCACGCCTAACTTTTTTACGTTTACGAGAATGCTGAAGCCAAGGGCATTCATTTTTTATATCCCTTTGGAAATAAGAATTCAGTAACTCGAGTAACTTTCGTATTCCAAAAAAGGGAAGCTTTTTTATGTAATAAGTTTCCTAATTTATTGCCTTTCTGATAAGAATCTCTTCTTAACAAAAGTTTTATAAAATTTCCTTGATGAAGACTTTATTGAATAGAAGCAAAAATTACTTGGAATTGCATATACTTTTTTTAAGTGTCTCGAGATGATCCCTAGAAGAAGAATTGAACCTTATGTTTGATATACAATCTACAATTTGTCTTTTCCTCCAGTCAACCGAAATGCAGATCGAGACGCAGATGTTGCGGATTTCAAGGAACAAAATTTGCAGGAAATACAATTTATGGTTCCGTCTAAGAATCCGCGAAAAGTTCCCTCAACCTTCTCAGTTTTTGTAGCTTCTTACGGACTTGAGAAGTGAACCGTAAATCGTCAATAGTATCAACATGTCTTCGACTTCTGAGAGAACAGAAGAAAATGTTATAATTTAACTGTCATACAGTCATATTTGCCATTTATAACAACAGGCACGAAACATAACAGTTATCAATTTTGAAAAATCTGCATGCTATTCTTTGGAGACTTCTATTATCTTGAAAAAAAGATCTTGACATAATTTTTTTTTCTCAAAACTTTGACTCGGTTGAACACAGTTATACATCATAGCTACGGACTTAGTCAAGTGACTGATGAGATGAGGATGTTATAAGTTAATTTAATACGATGCTTGAAACCTCCTGCGATCATGTTGTAGGTGTACAATTACGATAATGATGTAGTTTGGAACTCGTCCCTTACCGCTGGCATACTTAAACACCGGCCGCGAGCGTTGGAGGGGACAACAGTCACCTCTGGATGCTTTCTTGGAGCTACCATCTGCCACTTCCCATGTTTTTATTCGCTTGCATCCTGTTGGTCGAGAAAGTTTCTTACAATGCGACCGGTGTTTAATAAAACCGCCTTCTGAGCTGCTGCCAACACCCAACTGACTCCTAAATGTTCAAGATGTTTAGTGCATCATTCGTGCACATTGCCTGTAGCCGAAATCATAATAGGATGAAAAGATGCATGATTCACATTCCTTCATATAGTCTTTACTTCATGCCTTAACTCGCTGTACTTATGTATCTTGGTTGTATAGGTTGTGGACAAGCAATATCGATGATGTAGAGACTGATCTACTTTTTTTCTCGCATCTTGATGCCAATTCTATGGGCTCGGATGTAATTATCCGTCTGGATAGTAACATCCCAATATAAGATGTTATCTTCGATTTCTAAAACGAGAATTGGAATGTATCTATAGAAAGGCATCTATTCTGTTAAAGTCCTAGCTATATCATCATGTCTGAGCGTATATTAACTCTGAGCCATTACGTGACAGCCATCACTAATGTGCTCGATGGATTCGTTGGTACCTCCACATAATTGGCACCGGTCAACCACGTCTTGACGCAATACGTGTTTGCGATAATTTCTGGTACTGCAAACTTTTTCCTGTATCGAAATGACAAATCCTTGCGTTTCTGGATACAGAACACCCTTTCTCACCTTTCTCATCCTTTATTATTATGATTTTTCAAACCTTTACTCAGGTGATAAGGGGAGCTGGATAATATCTCATTTTTGTCTCAGGCTTAGGATGGTTACAGCCCAATATGTCGAGGGCATCTTTTGTTAGAACTGGATTATTGAATAGTCTCTTCGGGGCTGTCCCAGTATATCTTATCAGTCACGAACGCATTTTTATAATGAAATCAAGTGATCTGATAAGAACAGTGTGGCTAATTTGAAATATTGGGCAAAGCCTGGTTACAGGTACATAAATAAATGTCCAGAGGTATTGGCTCAGGGATTGAAGCCCGGACTTTTAACCACAGCTTTCGGGATAAGCGTGACTCACTCGGTTCTCGCCTCGTTATACTATTGAGAATAAAAGAGTTTATATCAGAAAAGTGATATTTAATTATTAAATAAGTAAATTAAATTATATAAATTATTAAATCACTAAATTAAATTAAATCAATTATTAAATCACTAAATTAAATTAAATTAAATTATTTATAAATAAATTAAAATACTGAACTCAATTCAAGTTTTTTTCTACGGCTTAATTACTGTTAGAAATACTTCCGTATTATTTAAGTAGGCAGGATCTACAAAAAACTAAAATGAAGGATGTCGTGTCAAAAGCGTGTAAGTCCATCGAGACAAATTTTTCAGGAGATGAAAAACCTTCTCAAAAATCGTATTCTCAACAACCAAATTAATTTTTAAAACTGAGAATATACATTCGAGATTCTATAGAGCTCTATAGATCTCAATAAACAAAAATCTGAACAAGTTTATATTTTTCGAGATACAGGTTGTAAAAAATTTACTGCTATCACAAGCGTGTCAGTCCATCGAATTTTGTTTAGATCCCACTTAGTATAAGACTTATGTGTGAAATATTAAAAAACCCATTACGAGATAAATAAAAGGCTGATAAGGAAAAAATTAAATTTAAAAAATCACTTCTAAAAAATGGATTTTACAATACTACAGGCAGTTTTATTTTTATACAAAATAGTTAGTTTAATTGTATTTTGTGACTAATTAGTGTCATTTAGCGAGCAAGATTTTCTTTTTCTCCAAAAACTTAATCCATTTCCGGTTTCATTTCCCGGTTTTTAGTGTTAAAACCCCACTTCCAGTTGGAATTTGGATTTACCCTTTCACTACAATCTTCGGCAGAATTTAAGCGAATTTTTTAGGCTAATCAAAGGTGTTTTTAAAAAAATAGCACTTACATGGTTATGCCGTGACCCGCTTCAAATTGTTTTTGATATCGTTGGAATCGTAGAAAACGAAACATTCGATAATGAAAATCGGTTTTTCAATTGTTATCATAATTGAAGATAATTTTTAAATAATTATTGTAAAAAATATGAGTCTATGATTCTGGCGAAGTTGAACACGGAGGCTCAAATACAGAACCTAAAATTACGCAAAAAAGGCTAATCTTTCAAATCTTACCTATTTGCCGAACGCCGACCAGCTATCAAGGGATACTTATGCATTCAACTTTTGATGTAAATACAGTTTCGCACGTGGCTAGCAGTGACCTTTAACATAAATAGAGGAAATCCAAAGGTAAACAGTCAGAGCCAAAAACCATTTATGTTGGATTTTGCAGAAAGCTAACAGGGGACGCGACTAACGCGCTTAGAGTACTGTCCTCATGCTATTTGTCACGCATGACTGATGCAGAGGATTTAATTCTACACAGAAAAAACTGGCGTTTCCACTGGAACCCATTTTTGGTTCGAAAGGAGCTGCAACAAAAATGAACCCCACTTGCTGAAAAGGAACCCAAAACGATAAATGAGCTCTAAATGATACCACACTTGGGGTTCGAAAGGATCTCAATTCTAATTGAGCCTATTTATAAAGAACACATTTTTCGCTTTGCCCATTTCGACATTTTATTTAATTGATAACATAATTTTGACATTAAAGCAGACATGTAATCGAAGACTGATGGTCAAAACCTAATGATGATAATTATATTTAAAAATATTACCGCACACAAAATAGATATAAAGACTTGATAAATATCGTTTGCAGGTTATGTAACAAAGTTGTCAACATAAAGGCATATTCATATGCAAGAAACTTTTCGTCGTAAGTCACATTTTGAATTATATCAATGTTCAGATTTAACATTTATAATGAATAATGATTGAGAAATGCCTAAATAGAATTTTTCTAATCCTAAAATAATATTTTGTAGTGACGGATACAAAAAATTAGATTTTAATAAAAAAGAGTTTATGAATGCTGAGTTCAGAGAAATATATCATTTTTCTTTGTCGCAATGACTAATCTAGTCTGTCGAGTTTTAAAATTAAATTTTTGTTTATTTCCGATAATGCGACTTAAAATAAAATCATTGAAATTAACAAAAAACTTGAAGAAGACCTGAATTACAAAAAAGTAATTTTGAATTTAAAGTAATTTAAGTTCATGAATCACACCAGTAGTTATCTTATTTATTATTGAAGAATAATAAAATATAATTCTAGAGTGCATCTTAATTCAAATAGAACGGAGAAAAGGTAAATATTCCTGAAAAATTCTTATTTAAAGTATTCATTTAATTTAACCCTTAGTAGTCACACTGGGTCTAATGGACCCCAGCCCATATTTGACCGGAAAAACGAGACCCTAAAATCGGGTTTTGCATAATTTTTTTTTCATATTCAAAATTTAATTTTTGATTTCTAACTCACA
>JAAAKG020139726.1:0-12283 GCA_010014905.2 Druon quercuslanigerum | reverse complement strand
ATTTAATGTTTACACCGAATTTCTTGCATAATTTAAAATATAAAGATATTGAAGATACATACAAATATGGTATTTAACAGAGGTTTTTGACAAAGTATCAATCAATTCTGCATAATTAATAAAATACATAATTGGGAAAACATTCCAGGCACAAAGTATAAATATCCGAGCGCGAAGCGCGAGATCCGACATACGCGGGCCCTAGGCGCGCTCAAACTTGCGAACGCAGTGAGCTGCGCGCGTAGCACGCGAAGTGAATATTCCCGCG
This sequence comes from Druon quercuslanigerum, assembly GCA_010014905.2. Taxonomy (NCBI): domain Eukaryota; kingdom Metazoa; phylum Arthropoda; class Insecta; order Hymenoptera; family Cynipidae; genus Druon; species Druon quercuslanigerum. The sequence goes on along the minus strand of JAAAKG020139726.1, from coordinate 12,015 downwards.
CGGCGGGCAGTTTTTTTTATCTGCTAAAGAGAATACAGCACATGATAAAATTTCAAAAAAATGATAGATTTTCTAAAATTTTTTACTTTGACTTCAACTTTTAGCATGACCTAGGAAAATTGTTGCAAAAATCTGAAAATTATACGACACAGAGCCTGAAAATTTATCATTAATTTAAGCCAAAGCAACCTAAAAAAATCTTAATCGGTTCCCGAGATACGATTTATAATGTTTAATCGTATCTGAGTTGAGTTTTAGTCGACGATCACGGTTCTCGGCCGGTCTGCTGCTCACCTCCTTCGTTGAGGCAGGAACGAATAGGCCACGCACAGAGGTGGTGCTTGATTGGGGCTCTCTTATACTTTTGATTCTGCTCATCAGTAATTTTTTATTTCAAATTATTGTAAAATTTTTAAATTATTTATTGTTTTTTTTCAATTATTTACAATTATTTCAATCCAGAATTATCCCAATGTTAAAAAATAAGAAAATAATGAACAGTTTTTTTTTATTTCCTTAAATTTTTATTAACTAGAATATTATAAATGTGGATATATTCTTACGAGAGTAAACTATTTTTCAAACGAATTAAGCAGCTAAATTCTAAATAAATTATTTATATGAAAAACGCTCAAAAATATTAAAAGTGAATAATAATGGAATTTCTAAAATAAACTAAATATAAAACAGTGCGTAGTTGTAATGAAAATTATATTGCCGAAAAAGTTGGAGTATCAAATAATCGTGAAAAGTTACGATGGATAGGTGCAAGAAAACGAATTTATATATAGTAAATCATAAAGGAAAATTGTAAACCATTTAATAGAAATTAAAGTTAGAATAATATATAATAATTATTCCATTATTATTCACTTTTATTATTTTTGAGTGTTTTTCATATAAATAAGTTATTTAGGATTTAGCTGCCTAATTCATTTGAAAAATAGTTTACTATCGTAACAATGTCTACATTTTTATTATTCTAGTTGATAAAATTTTTAAGAAATAAAAAAAAATGTTTAACATTTTCTTATGTTTTAATCTTTAATTTAATTGTTTGATGATTAAAATTACAAAATAAAGCCACAATTAAGCGCCACCTCTGCGCCTGGCCTATTCGTTCCTGCCTCAACGAAGGAGGCGAGCACCAAACCGGCCGAGAACTGTGATCATCGTCTAAAACTCAACTCAGATACGAATGAACATTTTTAATCGTATCTCGGGAACCGATGAAGATTTTTTAAATTTCTTTGGCTTAAATCAAAGATAAAATTGCATGCTCTATATCGAATAATTTTTATATTTTTGCAATAATTTTCCTGGATCATGCTGAAAGTTGAAATCGAGGTACAAAATTTTAGAAAATCTAGAATTTTTTTACTTATCACGTGCTGTATTCTCTTCAGTAGATTAAAAAAAAAAATCTGTAAGACATGACTAGACGTGGAATTTCATAGGCTTTCAACTGCTTTTTTTTAAATGTCCTTTCTTTTTTCTGCTGAGTTATCGTGGTTCAAAGCCAGCAGTGATTTTTAATAGTGCTTGCGTCAATCGATCTCATAATTTCCGACGGTAGTGTATTTGTTTAAACATTTATCTTTTCTATTTTAAAGTTCGAATTTTTTCTAGAAAATTTATTTATTTTGTTAACATTATGCCTTCGTTGGTAGCAATTTGTTCTTATTGGCTTACAATTTATTCTTTATGTTTAAAAATGCAATTGGTTGGTTGAAATATCAACTATCTTGTATTTTCTCAAATATTCTAAAATGCTCTAAGACATTACAATCTTTTCTAAAATATTCGGAAATATTTTGGAATGTTATGTATTATTCAAATTTTCCGGAAATTTGACAAACATTTTATTTTGTTCTTTCAGAACATGTTGGAGTTCTCTAAATTATTATGAAATATTTTAGAATTTTCTGGAATGTTCCAGGGATTTTCTCAATTATTCTTTAATTCTTCAATATGAAACCAAACGAAAGGATGTTTTTTTTTAATATGTGTAAAGTTTATACATATATATATTTAAATATTTGAATAATTTTATTTGGGTTCGCGCTTCTAACATTCAAATTTCATGACCTCTGATTTAATATGAATTGCATGAAAATGTTTAATTTTGTCAATGATGTCAGCTTTCCTTTTTCGCTAAGCAGAGTCAGGTCAGTAGATAAAATGTCAGGTCAGTTTTATCGAAAATTCAACTAATTTGTAAACATTAATTTTTTCATTGGAAAATTTTTCTTTGGAAATTTAATTCTTTTGGTGAAAATACGTGTCATGTTTGGTTAAAAATCAATTTTTTAAACTGATAATTAAACTTTTCCATTTTTTGTTAAGAAATTATATTTTTCAGTTAGAAATTTATCTTATTGTTTAAAAATTTATCTTTTCTAGTTTGAAGTTCAACTTTTTGCTAGAAAATTCATGTATTTTGTTAACAATATGTCTTCCTTGGTAGCAATTTGATTTTACTGGCTTCCCATTGATCTTTTTTATTTAAAAATGCAATTGTTTGGTTGAAATATCAACTCTAGCATGCTTCGTTGAGAATTTATCTTATTTTTTGTTACAAAACAATTATTTCAGTTAAAGTGGAACTACACGTTGTGGCTTGAATATTTAATACTCTTTTTGGCTTGAATATTTAATAATTTGGTTAAAAGCTTTGGTAACTAAATAATTTTTTTAATAAAATTTCATCTTTTCAGTAGATAATTCACCTGTTTGGCTTGAAAATTTAACAATTTGGTAGAAAATGAAACTATTTGGTTAAGATTTCAACTTTTTTGTAGTTAAATAATTTTCCTTTTTAAACATTCTTGTATTTTATTGAAAATTCTTCGTTTTTAGTAGAACATTAATCTTCTTGGTCCAAAACTTACCTTTTTGGTTGAAAATTTAATAACTTTATTGGAAATTAACTTTTTTTTTTGTTAAAAATTATTTTTTTTATCTGATAATTTCATTATTCCATGTTTGAGTAAAACATTATTTTGTAAATTGAAATAGTTGGAAATTCGCTTTTTTTATGAAACATTAATATTTTTGGTCGAAATGTCATCTTTTTGGTTCCAAATTTACCTTTTTGGTTGAAAATTTAACAACTTCGTCAGAAATTAATTTTTTTTTGTTAAAAATTTTTTTATCTGAAAATTTAATTATTCCATGTTTGGTTAAAATATTATTTAGTAAATTGGAATAGTTAAAAAGTCGCCTTTTTTATGAAACATTAATATTTTTACTCTAAATGTCTTCTTTTTGGATCAAAAGTTAACAATTTTGTTGGAAATTCGTTCTTTTTTTCGAGCAATTTTTTTATCAGACTGTTCATTTGAACATTTAACTATTCCATTTTTTGTTGAAGCTTCATCCTTTATATTTTATCAGTTAAAAATTAAGCTACTTTTGTAGAAACTTCATGTCTTTTTTGTAAAAAGTTCATATTTCTTGAGTGTGAATTATCTTTTTTGTCAAAAATTTATTTTTAGCGTTTAAAAAGTATTCTTTTTTCTGAAACATTCTACTTTTTAGCTGAAAAGCTTTACTCTTTCGTTAAAAAACCATCTTTTATGGTAGAAAGGTGATCTTTCTTGGTCATATTTGTATGCTGAAAATTTAACTATTTAGTTAAAAATCTAATTAATTTTGGAAAATTACTATATTGCAAATTTGTTTGGGTTAAAATTTAACTCATTGATTTTAATTTGAACTAACTTTCTTAAAAATAATTTTTTTACATTCTCATCCAGGGCAGGTATTAGATTTGCGTAAAATTTGACCCCCCCCCCCTGGTTTTTGTCAAATGTCCGCGTTCTGAAACCCCCTCAACCGAAAAAAACAGGTTTTTACGATTGTGTCTGTCTGTATGTATGTATATGAGGATGTGAGCACGATAACTTTTGATCAAAATTATCTATTTGATTGGCCTTTGACTATTTTTAATAAAAATTCAAAAATTTATAGCAGTTTGAAAAATTTTGAGAGCATTTTTACAAATTTTGAAAATTGTATCTGCACCCATTGTTTATAGCACCTTAAAATTCGAACAATTTATCTTTCTGACATTTTTCGATAAAATGAAAATTTTCAGAAATATTACATTTTCAAAATCCAAAAAAAAGAAACGAAAATTAACATTTTCAGCCAAAAAACGCACGATACGAAGAAAAGTCATGAAAAGAAAAATGTTTTTTTACACATCCTAAAAAATTATAATAACGACATTTTGAATTTTTTCAGAAAATCAAAAATTCAAATTTTTATTGCACAAAAAACACTAAATAATCCAAAATTCCATTTTCAGTCAAACAATGCACGATACGAAAAAGTCAAGAGAAGAAACATATTGCTTTTTAAATGCCCTACAAGACTGTCGTAACAACTTTTGGAATTTTCTTGAAAAATCGATAATTCAAATTTTGACAGCATACAAAAATAATAAAAAATAAAAAATTATATTTTTCATTCAACAATATCACTGTATTTTAAAAATTCTTAATTATAGAAATGTGTTTTCAATATTGGCATCCATTAGTTTCATGCCCAGAGGACGGCCGGGTTGCAATGAAATTTTTATTAGCAAAAAATTTTTTTTAAAATGCGCATTTTTCAAACGACTCAATAACGCTGTGTCTGATTTATTAGGAATGCATGTTACTAATTGTAATAATAGACATTTATGGAAATGATATACAATTTCCGGGACAAATTCGAGTGCAAAGCACGAGATACGTGGTGAGAATGTGTTGGTTAAAGCCAGAGGAGCTTTAACAAAAGAGAATTCACTACCACCAAATTACTGCTGTCTATCGTTTGACCTTTAGTTTAAAAAAAATGTGGGAATATACAAAGACCGAGCGCGGAGCGTCAGGGAAATAGATTATCGAGCGCGAAGCGTGAGAACCAACAGTCGCACGCCCTAGGCGCGCTCAAACTTACGAGCGAAGATAGCCGCGCGCGCAACGCGTGACGATAATGTGCCCGCGAGTTGAGCGGATTATTTGGTTAAATATTCGTATTTTTTTTGTTTATATTTTCTATTTGTTTAAAAATTGAGCTACTTTAATAAAAATTTAACTGCTTGGTTAAAAATTAACATTTATGTTAACAATTCATCTTCTTGACATGGATATTCAACAATTTGGTAGAAGATTCAACGGTTTTCTGGAAAATTTGATATTTTAATAAAAAATTAATTTTTTTATGGTATATTGACCTCAGAGGTATTTTCATTTTATTGACGGCTAACTTAAATTTGTTGAGTTCTGAGGTAAAAAAACAATGGACGAAATGCTTGGGGTTCAATATTTTTTGTAATTAATATTTTCGTAAAAAAATAATTTCTTCAATAAAGGTTTATTTATTTCTAAAAATATAGAAAAAATAATATAATTAGACAAATTATTATTTTTTACAATGATATTACAAAAAAGGGCTTAAAAATTGATCTATTTCTGTGTGAAAATTACACAATTTGGTAGAAAATTTAACTACTTGGTTAAAAATTTATTTGCTCTATTTTTGAAAATTCCTCTATTTATGTATGGTAGAAAATAATCCTATTGTTTGACAATTCAACTATGTAACTGCTACTTAATATATCCTATTGAGTATTAATTTATTTGTTTAGAAATTCATCTTTATGGTTAGATAATTCAATTATTTGAGAAAAATTCAATTGTTTTGTAGAAAGCTCCTTCTTTTGCCTTCAAAATTTATTATTTTAGATGACATTTTTTTTTCGTAAATAGTCTTTAAATATTTTTAACCTTGAAGTAGGACATTCATTTATTAATTTAATAAAATAAAAATAAACAATTTTTTTTAATTTGCTGACTATGATTTGCAAGGTGCTCCTTGACTGATTTAATGACGTTTTGCATAAACACAAGCAGTTAAATAAATGGATTCGTTTATAAAAAAAACATCTAACAATTTTAACTCTTTTCTTAAATAAAAAATGTATAGAACAAATTTTTTAATCGGTTACCACAGATTCCTGTAAATTTTAGTTAAATTTTTTTTTAAATGGTTAAAAGCAGCTTAAGTTGTAAGTTCTAGGCACAAAATTTACTAAAAATCTAAATATAAAAGAAAAAATCCAAACAGTATAGGAACGTTCATTTTGGAGGTCAGAAAATCCGAAAAGCCGTTCTCTGCAAAAGCAAATTAGGGCAGCTTCAATTTTTCTTGCAGAAAACGGCTCATTTGGTTCGTGCAAATTAAATTAAAATAAATTTAAATTAAATCAATTCAATATAATTAAAATTATAACTAATTTAAAAAGTTCAGAATTCAATTGAACACGTTTCTCAATATCCTGAAGAAATCCAGAAAAAATAACAACCAAGCACTAATATTTTTTGGAAAATCTTTAATTTTGATGCTTGACATAGACTTGATATTATTTCAAATTCAACGTAGAATATATAGATTTTTGCATCGAATGTGAAAAACTTTTTCATCTTCTCTCTCACTCTTAAAATTTATACAATGAAGAAATGTAAAACAATCAAGAAACTCTGAACGATTTTCTTAAATATGGTATTAGAATGTACACAATATATACAATATTCGTCGTTATTTACAGACTCAAAAACCGAAGTCTCTTAATCTACATAAAAAATTCATCTCGAAACTTATCTCGAAAATCATCACACCGATACTCTTCTTTTGCTACGTCTAAGTCCTTTTTGACTCAAGATTTCCTGAATCTCATTCAAGGTCCTTTTCTTTGTTTCCGGAACAAATGCCAAAACAAAGAAGAAAGCTAGAGAGCAAGACACAGCAAAAAATGCATACATCATGTGTTGTCCATAAGCATCATTGATCGGCTGGTATAACTTGACAACCGTAAAAGTCAAAATTCCATCAAGAACCGTCAAACTAGCCGCAGCGATGCCTTTAACATTCCCCGGGAAAAGTTCTCCAATCATAGCATTCGGTAGAGTTCCTAATCCAATCTGGAACACAATTTGGAAGCAGACCATGTCGATGATAGGAATCAAATTCACAGAAGATAAATCCACATATCTCGAATCTAGGTAGATATAAGTAGCAAAAATTCCTAATGTGATAGTACACCCTATGATCGAAAATAACAGCAGGGGTCTTCTTCCACAACAATCTACTGTAAAAGTTGATACAGTTCCAGCTAGAAGACCAACGGCGAAAATAATGATCGTAGATATGTAAGGATCCAAGCCAATGTCGTTGGCCTTTGTTAGGACATCTTGAATGTACTGCATCATGCTGAAATTGCCACTTAGTTGTTGAGTAAGGATGAGACCACTGATGATTAAAAGTGCTTTCCGGTTGTTGGGGAGGAAAAGCTGTCGAAATCTGTCTCTCCAATTTTCTGATGCCTCGGAATATTGGCTGATGGCTTCGAGAACAATGTCTAATTCTTTCTTAGCTTCATCCCTGTCTTCGATTCCTTTGAAAAAGGCAATGACCTTCATGGCTTTCTGATGCTTTCCTTTGGTTGCGAGGTAGTAGGGACTCTCTGGAAAGAAGAGGAAGACTACGACGAAGATTACGGGGATTATGAGACCCACTGTGCCCAGAATTCGGTAAGAGACCCAGGGTCCAATCGAGACCATCAGGAGGGATCCGGTGAAGACGTTGACTGCTATTAAAGTTCCCAGGGCTCCACGGATTTTAACGTCTGCCACTTCGGAGACATACATGGGATTTGTTGAGTAGGACATACCGACTCCGACTCCTAGAATTATTCTGGCCACGTAGAGGTATTCGACTTGCCAGGCGAAGATTGTTACGGTCCAGCCTGTTATGTAGAAGATGCTGGTCAGGAGAAGACATCGTTTTCGTCCAAACCTGTGGATTTTAAATCAAAATAATTACTTAATTAGATTACTCAAGGAATCTGCATTATCATCAGATAGATGCTAACCAACGATCAATGTAGATATCTTTTCATCTACCGTGAAAATAGAAATCAACACCATCTATCTTAGTTAAATCTTTAAATATCAGAAAATTCTTAACATCTTTTCAGAATTAAACAATTTTTTAATAAATTTTTATCTGAAAAAGATCTCCTTCGCTACACTGTGAACCGAACCACAGAACTGCCGATTGCCGGTCGGGTGCTTTTCCATTAAGCTACTAGAGAACTAGAAAGAAGAATCTTTTTTCACAACTTTTTGATTTCTACTTTCAAGATGGGTGAACAGATATCCACACCGATCGGTAATAAACATCAAATTAAATAGATTATGCAGGGTGGCTGAGAAACTTTATGGTCGAAATTACTTCATTTTTCCCTGACAGAATTTTCATTTTCTTTAAACAAATAATATTCACAGACTAACATTTTCATCTTTTAACCTATGTAACATTGAGTTTTTTTACAAGCCGAATGAAACAGTAACATTTCAGATAAGAATTTCAAATTTGAACAGATGAATTTTTTCCCAAAAAATATTAATTTTCTTTTCGAATGAGCACCTTTTTAGTTGAAAAAGATGACTACAAATAAAAAAACTTCAATTTTTAACAAAATTGCTCAATTTTTACACTATATATTTGAATGTTCTACCTTCAAAGATAATTTTTCATCCAAATAGTTAAATTTTCAAATAAAAAAGATTAGACTTCAACCAAAGATAGAATTTGTCACCAAATACTTAAATTTGGAAACAAAAAAATTATTATTTTAGAACAAAAACTAAATAGTTGAACAGATGCATTATAATCACATGCATATAAACATGCATTTTTAATCAAACGGTTGAATTTGTAATAAAAAAATTTAACTCAAACCAAAAACATTCACATTTCAATCGAGTATTTAATTTTTAAAACTAAAAAAAGGAACTTTTTACAAGTTGATATTTCAACCAAAAAGATGAAATTTCTACTATAAGAAATTAATTTTAAGGGCAAAAAGACGAAATTTCTACAGAGAAGATTAATTTTCTACAAACAAAAAAAAGAATTTTTTAACATTCTACTGTATTTTAAAACAGATTTTTAAATTTTAAACTAAAAAATTATCTATTTTTAATGAAAAATAAAAATGTTAAATTTTCCGTAAAAAAACTTTAATTAAATTCAAAAAAGCGAATTTTAAACAAAATTATAAAATTTCAAGCGCAAGAGATGAATTTTTTATACAAAAACGCGAAATTTTAACAAAGAAATATTTTTTAAAAAAGAAAAAAATTATTGTACAAAGCGCAAAACTTTCAACCCGAAAATATAAATTTTCAACAAAAAAAACTCATTTCTAACCAAACCCAAAAATTAAAGTGTTAACAAATTAGTTCAACCTTTACCCTAATTTTTTAATTTTAAATTAAAAAGATATATTTATTTAAAAGAGAGGAGAATTTTCCACTGCAGAAAATGAATTTTCATCAAAAAAGCTTAATTTTCACTGTAAAACTTAATATTTGCTATTACAAACAAATGATGAAATCCCTACTAAATAACACGAATTTTAAAACCAATAAGAGGAATATTCTAGATAGAAGATTGATTATCTCAAAAAATATCAATTTTCAATAAAAATAGAGAAGTTAAAAATTTTAGCAAAAAAAAAGAATTTTTAACCGATTTTCAAAGAAGCGAATTTGCAACAAACTAATGAAATTTTTAACGAAAGAGATGGATTTAAAAAAAAAAGATTTTTTTTCAAGAGTAAAGTTCGATCAAAATTGTGAAAGTTTAAATTCGAAAGAGGAGTTTTCTGTAAAACAGTATAATTTTCAACCCAAAAATATGCGTTTTTTTAGAAAAAAAGTGAATTTTAAATCTATATGATAAATCTTTAACTAAAAATGAATTTCTAAAGAAATTACATTTTTGACTTAGGAGATAAACCTTCAATCAAAAAAATTAATTGTTAACAATTTAGTTCAATTTAAAAAATATAAAAATATTTCTTTAGTTCTTTTACCCTAGTAGTTGAATTTTCAATTAAATATATCAATTTTTAACGAAAAACAGTTGTATTTTCAAACAAATAATTAAATTTTCACGCCAACAAGATGAATTTTGCTATAAGATAGTAAAATTTTCCACTAAAAAATTGGATTTTCAAAAGAAGGATTAATTAATAAAATACATGAATTTGCAAACAAATAGTTAAGTTTTCAACTAAAAAATATCAGTTTGAAATCAAAAATGAAAAAGTTAAATTTTCAGTCAAAAAATTTCACTTATTTTCAAAAAAACGAACTTTAAACAAAATTATAAAATTCCAGACGCAAGAGATGAATTTTTCAAACATAAATTTTCAAAAAAAAATTCATTTCTAACCAAATAGTTAAATTTTCAATCCTAAAAGACGAATTCTCAACCAGAAAGGTACGTTTGCAACCAAAGCGATGAATTTTAAACTTAAATGATGAACCCAAAGAATACATTTTTAACAGATTAGTTCAACCTTTACCCTAATTTTTCAATTTTCATTTAAAAAAATATATTTATTTAAAAAAGAGGAGAATTTTCCACCGCAGAAATTAAATCGACTAGTTTACAAAAAACCGAATTTTCAAAAATTTTACAAAAAGGAAAGATTTTTAGGTCAGAACAAAAGTTTGATCCAGGCTGTTGAAGTTTCAAACCAAAGACAAATTTTTTACAAGTCGCTAAAATTTTCGTCCCAAAAAATTTAATTTTCAACCAAAATTTTAATTCTTAACGAAAAATATAATGGGTAAATTTTCAACTTAAAAGATGTAATTTCTAACCAAAGATATTTATTTTAAAACAAGACAAAAAAACGGTTTTTGTACCAAGATCAATAATATTCCACAAAAAAGATAAATTTTCAACAGATTATATTAAGTCGTAACAAAAAAATTTATTTTCAACCAAATAGTTGAATTTTAAATCTAAATAATGAAACTTCAACTAAGAAGATCAATGTTTAACGAAACAGTCTTATTTTCAACTAAATTAATTAATTTTCAACTAAACTGATACATATTTAAACCAAAAAATTATTTGTAAAGAGAGTGGTTGAACCTTCAAGCAAGTAATTTAATTTTCAACGAATAATGTAATAGTAGATATTTCGACAAAAAAACAAATAAAATTAATTTTCCGACAAACAATTGAATTTTCAAGATCCAAATATTAATTGTCAACAAAAATCTAAGTTTCTACCAACACAGTGAAATTTTCAAACCGGAAAAAGGAATTTTCAACATAAAACTTTAATTTTCAAACAAAAAACTGTTTAACAAAATTTTAGAATTTTGAAGAAAAATTAAAAATAAACATAACTAAAAATATAATCAGGTGCCACAAATCTTTATTTTAAAATATTCCTAATTGTGCCATGACTATTAATATTGAAACAATTGAAAGTCCAGAATATTAAATAATCTTGTAAGGCTCTTTACATATAATATTTTATGAACGAAATAAAACAATTTTAAATTAAATTAAACAATTTTTAATGCATTGTTCTTGCCAGATATTTAAAGTGCTGCTTCTAAAAATTCCCTGAATTTCGCAAACTTTTTTCAAATTCCTTGACTTTTCCCTGATTTCCTGGTTTTCCCTGAACTATGGCCGCCCTGTTTACACTTTAATTTTCAGAGTGTATTTTAGATATTATTTTTTTGGAAATTTCGGAATAATTACCTATCAGACAACCAGGCTCCTAAAAAGGAACCAAGCATTGAACCTATGACAGTCAAGGACGAAATCCAGGAGCCTTCATCGGAATTTATTTTTATAGGAATATCAGGGTCATCATTCCGGCGAGATAGTATCGTTGTCACCCATCCATAAACTGTCCCCACGGACACCATTGATAGAGTAGCTAGAAAAAGAGAAATTAAAATGAGTCTTTTCTCTATTCTGGTCTATCATACGCGCACGCCAACTTTTTATAAAAATTATTTTATTTATACACAAACTCTCGATTTCAGTCCAGTACCTTCAAATAGCCTTGGACTGATTTCGGGGGGAACAAAACGTAAACAGTGAGGGCCGCCGATTAGAATATATATATATATATATATATAT
>JAAAKG020139725.1:0-12283 GCA_010014905.2 Druon quercuslanigerum | reverse complement strand
TTTTTTCCTTACTATATATTTATAATATTTCTAAAATATAAAAGTAACGAAAAAAGTAACGATAGTTACTTTTTTTTGAAAAGCAACTAAAAAAAAGTTATATTTTAAACTGGTAACGGTAACGGTAACTAGTTACTTTTTTTCGTGATGTAACGGTAACTAGTTCCTTTTATAAAGTAACTTACCCATCACTGCAAAAAACATTTTAGTTAACTTGTCAGCAAAAAAACATGAATTTTAAACGAAAAGTTAATATTCAACAGAAAGAGTTCAATTTATATTTCAAAAAGACAAAATTTTATGAAACAATTGAATTTGTAACCAAAAAAGGATTATTAAATAAAATTGTTAAATTTTTGAACAAATAATAAAATTTATAACTAAAAAGATGATCTTCAGGTCCAAGTCTTTGCCAAATTGCAAAAATTACGTACATGAGGGAAGCCCCCCCCCCCCCCTTCCGCAACAAACCGAAAAAAATGTCCCGACCCCCCCCCCCCCCCACACATCCTTTAGTTTTCATGTAATTTACGTACAGCTCCTAATGAGTTTCATAAGTTATGTACATAAGTCTACATTTCGGAATATTTTTCCAGAAAATATATTGAAAATATTATTTTGAGATATAAAATATTGCATTAAACGGATTTTTTATTTGAATTTGCTCGCTTAGTTCAATTTGTTTCAAAAACAGGAAAAACAGTCTTTTAATTACGAGGCTTTTCGTAATTGCAAATTTTTTAAAAAGTTAAAAATAATCATATTAGGAAATATACACGCGTTATGTGTATCATGAATAAAAAAAATATATAAATATTTTTTACTTTACGAGAAAAATATAAGGATTTACAAATTGAAATCGACTAAGCGATTGAAAAATGCCTTAAGTAAAAAACTTTCAAATTAGCGCATCAAAATCAGCTAAAAATTTTTTACGGTACTTGTTTACTAGTTTATTTTTAATAATAATTTTTCAAATATTATCTAACCCTATGAAAAGTTAATAAATAAGAATGTCGCCAATATTTAATTTAATCTAAATAATAAGAACTTTTATTTTCTGTTTCAGGTACTTATTACTTTTACAGTGGATTATTTTATATTTTAAAATAGAATTTAAAGATTATATTGGTAAGTAAAGTATAGCAATGAAATTATATGGCAATTTGGAAAATTTCAAGTTCCTTTATTAAAAAATGTTAGTGATTTTTTCTTTAATCTGTGATTTTATGTACTGTATGTGATAACTAAAATAGTACTTCTTAGCCAAGACACTAAAATTTTCACTTAGGATACATTGTATTATAAATATGGTATCCAGGGACCTTAAAATCTTGGAAAATCTAGAATTTTCCTTGAACCTTTTTTAACCGTGAAACCAGGAAATCTCTTAAAATTTTTCACCTGAACTTTGAATTAATTTTTTTCCTTCTAAATCATTTCATGAAAGAAACATTTCATTTAGAAGAAGTCACAAGTTTTCTGTTTATCAAAATAAAATTTTTAATTTACTTATTGCATAATAAACAAAGAGATTTTTAGGTATTTCTTGAATACATTAGCAATTATTTTAAAGATTGAAATAAACATACTTTTACAATGTTAATATTTCTATGAGTTTCTAATTTTTCGTCTTCTAACATATATCAATAAAGTATACATTTTTTGTAGTATACAACTAACTATTAGTTGATTTTTATTATTATTATTGATTATTATTAGTCAAAAATTTCGATATTAATTACGTTATTCAACCATTTCTTCCCTCCTTTTATACAAATAATTACTAATGTACAATTTTATTATTCACTATAACTTTTTAAACAATTACTAATCGTTTAAACAAATATTAATTATTTAAACAATTATTAATGCACAAAAATGTAAAAAAATAATCGTATTTTCTAATTGAAAGGTAATTATTTATCATTGCTTGGAGTAGTAAATCTTTCTAAAAACTTTATATAATTATTTCAATAATTATGTGTTTTCTAGTTTAAAAATTGCTGAAAATTAAGATAGAGATATTAACTTCCGTTTTAAATTAGTATTCTATGCTACGTTTTGTTGAATAATTACACAATTTTGATTAATGTATTATATGATAATTTCTTTTAATGTTGAATGAATTTCTATCTGTTTATACAATCTTTCTTTGCCTAAGCAGGTTTTTCGATTAACGAATTTTTAATTATTTTAGCAAATATAATTTGTTTAAATAATTATTTGTTTAAAATTACTTTTAAAATCGTAACTAATTGAAGTTGTTGTATCTTATTTCATGTTTTTAGTTATCAAAAAAGGAATGCTTGAGCAAATAAAAATAGTTTAACAAATATAAATTTGTTAAACATTAGAAGAAATGTATCAAAATTATGCAATTATTTAACAAAAAGTAGCATATGATACTAATTTAAAAAAGTGGACATCTCTGGCTCAATTTTCAGTAATGCTGAAAATAAAAAATAATTAATTGTTTTAATATTACATCATCTTTTTAGAAAAATTTAGTCAAAGTATTGCATTTAAATTAAAAAAAACAATTACTTTTTACATTTTTAAAAAATAAATAATTGTTTAAATAATTCACGTTTGCTTAAGCAGTTCTAAATTGTTCAAATGTCTTGGTAAGTATTCAAATTGTCCATTCGTGATTAGTTTTATTAAAAAGAAAACAGAAATTGCTAAAAAGTAAAAAAACGCAAAAATCTAGTTTTTTTATTTTTCGGTCATGAGTTAAATTTTTAAAAATTACAAAATTTTTTCATGTTAATTAAATGGGATTTTAAAGTGTCCGGTGGAACTTGTTAATATTCGAATTATGAAAAAATACGGATTTTCTCTCTCTGGAAATGGAAACTTTGGGGGGAGGGGGGTGATATGAAAATATTTCAATTTTTTAAAAATATTTCAAAGCATATTCAAATTTTACAAAGATTTCATTAATTTCAAATATTCAAAAAAGCATACACACCAAATTTAAAATATTTCTTAAGACTTTCATAGAGCTTTTAAAACTTATCAAGATTCAAAGAATTTTTATCTTAATGCCGTTTCAGAATTAAAATGAAGCAGGTCCTTTATATAGATTTGCAAAACATTAATAAAGATTTCAAAAGGTTTAAAAATATTTCAAAGATTTAAAAATATTAAATTTTTTTTTTAATTTTTACAAAGATTTTACGAATTTCGAATATTCAAACAAAGCGTGCACACAAAATTGAAACTATTTTATGATAATTTCACAAAAATTTTAAAACTTTTGAAAGATTCAAAGGATTTTTCAGATTTGAAAAATGTTATAATATGCAATGTTTTCAATGATTTTAACGCATTTTGAATATTTTAAAGGATTTCAAAAGGTTTCAAAATATTTGAGAAAATTTTGAAATATTTCACTATGATTGAAAATTATTCACTGATTTCAACAAATAAAAAAGAGTTTTTAAATAAAGATAAAAGAAAAATGTCACAAATATTTCAAAAGAATTAAAGAAGATTTCACAAATATTTTCTAAATATTTCAAACATTTCATCAAGATTACAAGGATTTCAAAGATTTGAAGAAGGCATGCACATCACATTTCAAATATTTCTAACATTTAAAAAGATTTAAAAAAAGGCTACAGTGCATGAAATTGAAACGATTTATAAACAATTCCAAGATTGTTACGGATTTCAAATATTTTAATGCTTTCAAATGAATACGAATGATTCCACAATTATCTCGAAAATTTTAAATTATTTCAAAAGGTTTCAACAAATTTGGAAAGATTCAAAAAGATTTCAATGTTTTCAAGCGAACATAAAAGATTTCACAAATAAAGATAAAAGAAAGCTTTCGAAAATATTTTAAGGATTTTATACAAATTAAATAAAAGCACAAAGATTTCAAGGATATCAAGGAACCTAAATATTTTCAAGAAATTTAAAAATATTCCAAAAGATTTCACAGTAAATTCAAGATTTCGGAAAGATTATATGTACTTCAAGAGATGTCCACCAATTCACAAAGATTTTCAAAGATTTAAAGTATTTCAAATGATTATTTTATTATTTAATGTGAA
Source organism: Druon quercuslanigerum (assembly GCA_010014905.2). Taxonomy (NCBI): domain Eukaryota; kingdom Metazoa; phylum Arthropoda; class Insecta; order Hymenoptera; family Cynipidae; genus Druon; species Druon quercuslanigerum. The sequence continues at coordinate 8,216 of JAAAKG020139725.1, read as the reverse complement.
AAAGAAGACATGAAAAAATTTTTTGTTCACCAATAATAAATATTATTTTTCATAAACTGTCTTGTCTTATCGCTTATAACAATTGTTTGAAGATAATATCCATCAATGACCAAAATTGATTTTTACAAATTTCTTTCATTAATATTTGACACAAGATAATACTTTTTACTTCTATCAGATTTTAATTAATGTTAAGATCATGGGTACATAGTGTATAAAAAAACGTTTATGTTTCTTAACTTTGTTAAAAGCTACGTCTAAACTAAAATTTTAACGTCTAAGCTAAACTTTTCCTAATTTTACGGTTTCCATGTATATGGAGTATTTAAATTATTATATAGTGTTCCTGATAAGTTTGTATACTTTTTTACCAAAAACATAAGCTGTTTTTCATAAACATATTAGTAACTAAACTGTTTAATAGTTTAATAGTACTTATAGTATTAGCTGCATTAGTTGCCTACTAAAATTGCCAAAATTTTAATAGTAATTTTTTAAAGTTGCGTGAATTTTGATTCCGAAATACAATAAATTATCTTTTGAGTGAAAAAAAAGCTATAAAATAAAAAGAAACTTCTTTAGACCTCAAGGTGATACTTAGAGAAGGCAAATAATTTTTAGAATGTTTGCTCAATAATTTAAATTTTTAACATAGGAAAAAATTCTTATCTTTTGTAACTGTGCTCAAACAATTTGAAGGTAATTTTTGCAAATTGGAGACAGGTGTTCTGAATTAAACAATATCACATTTTTGTGTCTTTAATTATATAAGAAATTTTACAAACCCATGTTATTTAATGAAAACATTTCTATTTATCATTTTTATAACCGTTTTTATAATTATTTAATACCGTAATAACATTTTTTTTATGAAACGGTTAACTTCCTACTATTGAATCAGAGCATATGTCAAATATTCGAATTAGTAATTTTTACAAATTTTAGAGGCTCACTTTTCGCTTATCTAGTCTGTCAAATTTCATTAGTATTTAATTAAATTTGACCAAATTTGGTTCATAGAGAATGAAGGCTAAAAAACTGAAATATTCTTCTTCCAGAACTGTAATTGACTTTTTTTTCGCGCCTCATTCAGAATTAGATGCTTTGAAGATTTTTTTATTATTCTCTGGAACAAAATAAAACTTTTTATTTAAATTTTTTTTAGATTGAACCGTTATGTACAGCCTTTTTTAATATGTTTTGTTCTAACGCATTTATAAAATAATTTTTAATTAGCATTTTCAGCATTAGGAATTAATTTAAATACGAAACAGTACTTCTTTGTTCAATATAATGGTGCTCATAAAGGGAAAAAATGATTACGATTGTATTTTTTGCACAAAATGAAATTTTCTAATGCTCAGGTTAGCTGAGTTTCATTTTCGAAAATGTAACTCTGTCCAAAAAATATTAAAATCAGCAGCTTTTCCACTAGAGTGTAAAAACATAAATTGTCCGTCTGATGTGTTTGATTGTCAACAATTTTTTAATTTCCATAACAGTTAAAGAATTTCAATAAATCACTGTTATACATAAAGTATTATAATATTATAATATTATATAATTAAATGATAAATAAAATTTTTAACGAGCTAGTGTTTGGGTTATTGTAGCCGTTTCATAAAAAATATTGGTAATCTTACAATAATATGCATACAAATATTTTATAATAAGTAGACACGATTATTTTAAAACGATTTAAAAAATTTCGAGTGATTCAAAAACATTTCAAAATATTATTAAATAATTTAGGAAAACAAAACAAGACCTAAACTTAATTTAAAAATATATTTAAAGATATTTTAAAAGATTTCAGAAAATCAATATATATATATATTTGAAGAAATTAAATAGATTTTTAAGGATTTTTAAAAATTTCCGAAGATTTAAAGAGATTTAAGAGACTAAGAAATTCATTAACTTTATTTATATTTTATAACTGCTTGTAAATTTTAAAACTCGTTTAAACTTCACTGAAATTCCCTTAACATTCTTTAAAAATTCTTAAAATCTCTTGAATCCATTGAAAATATCTTGAACTATTTTAAATATTTTCAAATCATTTAAAATTCGTTTATAAAATTTGGGATTTTTTAATATTAAATATATCTCTAGTTGAGAACTGAACTTTTTTGTTTAGAATGTATCTTTTTTAAAAGAAAATAAATTTTTCTAGTTGAAAATAAATCCGTTTTGGTTAAAAATCCAACCATTTAGTATGAAATGGAACTATTTGGTATAAAATAAAACTATTTTCATGAAAATATTTTTAGGTGGAAAAATCAATTTTTCTGAAGATAATTCGCCTTTTAGGCTTTAAAAGTCAATAATTGGGTTGAAAATCGATGTATTCCATCGAAACTTATTTGTTTTTTTATTTGGGTTAACAATTAATTTTTTATCTGAAAATTTTACTTTTCAAGCTTTGTTTACATACTCATCGTTTATAATTTGAAAATTAAACTTTTTTGTTGATAATTAATTTTTTGTTGTTGAAAATTTGGGTTTATTGATTGAATATAACTTCTTAAGTTTTCCCTTTTTTAAGTCATTTTTTCAAAATGAAAATTTAACGTTTCATTTTCACGTTCAAAACTGACGTTTTTTTGTTGTTAAAAAATTATCCTTTTTATTTAAAAATTCAACTATTTAGTTAAAAATTCATCTCTTATGATTGAAAATTATAAATTTCTGGTTCAAAATTCATCACTTCGGGTTTTTGTTCAGTTTTGAAACTTAACTCTTATGTTGAAAATTCGTCTTTATTAGTACAAAATTATTCTTCCTTGTTAAAACTTCTTTATTTGGTTCATAATTCAAGCGTTTTGTTAAAAATTTGTCTTTTTTGGCTGAATCTTACTTGTTGAAAATCCTTTCTTTTCTTTTTGTTTTTTTAAATAAATTTTCACATTCTTTTTAATTGTCCACGATTTGAGACCCACTAAATACAAAAGACAATATTTTACGAATGTGCTTGTTTGTTTATTTGTTTGGATGTGTGTTTTTCTGTTTGTCTGTGTGTCCGTAGATCAAAAAGTGAACATATTTCGGGAATTTCTTCGACCAATTTTTTTAAGATTTAAAAAGGTTCTATAAAGTTACTTGTGATAGTAAAATGACAAAGTATTTTTTCTTATGAATTTTTAGGATGAAAAATTACAAAAGTTATATTACTTAAAAAATAAAATAAAAATACTAAGCCAAATAATAACGTACGATATTAAAAAAGGTCAAAAGAAGAAAAATTTCGATTTTTGAATGCCCTACAAGATTATCGTAACAAATTTTTTAATTTTCTTACAAAATCTAAAATTTAAATTTTGCCAGCATACAAAATAATGAAAAATCAAAACTTTAAATTTAAGAAATTTAAATTACATTAAAATCCAAATTAAAATCTTATTCAACGTCCAATATTGAAATTAATGCATACTCCTGTTAGAAACAAAAATTTTAGATGAAAATAAAGTAAAAGAAAGAAAAATGAGAAGGCAACAAACCACATTCCTTTCCTTTTGTTTTTTCTCCTTTCGCCATAAAAAATATTTGAATTGTAATCTGAAAAAAATTTTTTTTTTACTTTTGTCTGAAATTTTTGTTTCAAAAATTTTTTCGGACACTTTGGACTTTTTGGTCGGACACTTAGTGTTTATTTGATTTTTAAATAACAATGTTAAAGATAAAAAAAATTAAATTATTGGGAAAAAGACGCAAGACAGAAAAAAAATAATTCCCAAAAGTTGTTTACCAAAAAAGTTTATACAAATTCTTCATTTATAATTTTTAGAAAGTATCAGTCAATTTTCTTTCAATCGTAAAAATTAGTTTAAAGATGAAAAAACGAGACAGGCTGTAATCAAACGTTTAATAACAATTTTTTATGGTAGGATGCGCAAATTTTCTTTATTTATAAAAATGAGACAATTCAAGTACTTTAGTTTCAATACCAAATCATTGTATGAATTATAATAATATATATTAAATATTTCATATTTAATCTCTACAGCAATTTTTTAGATTATTACTCTTATTCTTTCTGCTATCAGATTGAATATTATTATTTTTATTATTCTTCACTAATAAACTTCTTTTTGCCCTGATATTTGTTCAGGCCAAATAGTGCCCAGTTAACTTTTATACCAATATTCAAGGACGTAAATATGAGATTAAAAATTCTTATTTTCTGACCGTTGGCATTTTAGCTGCAGCAAATCAAAAACCAGTTTTTTTCTATGCAATTTCTTAGGTAAATATGTTTGAAAACATAGGTCTCATGTGTATAATACATATTAATTTTAGTTTTATATTACACTTACATTTAAGATGCAGGAAGTATATGAATGCCACAAAGAAAATTTCAGTAAATATATTCATTTTGTTCACGAGAGAAAATGATAAAGAACAGCGATACGATTTTTTAAGAAATCCGTATAAAAGTGACACGATAAATGAATGCTGTCTATACTTAATTGTGTTGTTCATATCTGATGAAACTTCTTGTTTGATCTTAAAAATAAACAGAGTGCATGCAGAATTATTAGATAAAGGCCTTAACGACTCAATTTTTCCTGATGCGAAAGTAATAATTCGTCATAGCTGTCAAGAAAAACGCAAATAAGAAATACTAATAAAGTATTGCAAACACAGATTTTTTCAGGGGAACTTATAAACTTCATAATGGATCTTTTAAAAGAATTTTAAATTTGGGAAAGCTCTTAATAAAGTAATTATTTGACACATAATAGTACATTTCTTTCCGATTAAGGAATTTGCTCGTATCCCACTTGGACAAGATTATTTTTTTTACTTAACAAGAATGAGAATGCCAATTTCCGGGCCTGGCCCAAAACAACAAAGGTAATCAGATAATTGGATCCGCGATGGATTGATGCAATAAGGAAAATATGCACTGTTAAAAATTGCTGTTGGAATCTTTCACTTTGTGTATCGAAGATTTACGTCCAAAACGTAAGGCAATGCTACATAATTATACATAATTTATTGATGAAATTAGTTAATGTCCCTTCTAACTTATAATGCATTGTGTTCTACATCTCATTTGTGGTTTCCTATACCTTTATTTCTGGATTGTCCCCCAAAAGTGGTCTCTGAAATCGTCTATAACACCGCCTGCCTTATATTGCATTTCCCCTTTGCCATTTCTCACTTTGACAAATTCTGTACTTTTATTTTCCTTCATTTCTTTATAAAGTAGTTTCTTGATTCCTTATATGTTTAAAATTTAATTCTACGCTTCTTTCTTTGTTCTTTGGACAGCCTCTATTTCATCATTCCACCATGCATCACCAGACATTCTTAATACAACCGCGGCACCACACACTTCTATCGCACATGTAACAATGATATCCCGGAACGTAGTACATGCGACTTCTATATATTTATTTCGTATCAGCGCCTCCTAAGTTGCCTTACCTATGCTTTCGATTATCTTATTTTAGAAAACTATTCGCACATTCGGTTTGTGTATGTTCTCACTTTTGATTCGCATTTTTTCTGTATTCTTGGTTCTCTTTTTTCTCCATCCCCGACTAAAGTTAATTTTAAAGATCAGAAGGTAATGATCGGTATTGCATTCAAAACCTCTCATGAGCGTTGTATCTTTGACTAGCTCTCTTAGTCTTCCATCCGCAACAACAAAGTCAATTATATTGTGGCTATTTGCTTTAGACCAACAGATTTATCTCAATTGTAGTTTGTTATTTGATCTCCAAAATTACCTAGTGCTATTTCTGTATCCTGATTTTGGATGCCAACCCAACCATTCATATCTCCTAGCAGAATTATTCTTTCACCATGATCACAATTATTTATCGTATCATTTAAGGTGTCCCAGAAGGCGTCTATTTCTTCTGGGGGATCACTATCAACTGGTGCGTAACATACTATGATCAATAATCTTCTGATTGCTCGTTTCATTCTAGCCCACAGCAATCTGGGAGATACAAAGACATGATCTCCGAGATGCTGCTTCGCTCTTTCATTTAAAATTAGACCCACTCCTTGCCTAAGATGTGTATCACTATCTACTCCTGACCATATTTCAAATCCGCCTTTCAACAACCCGTTTTTATGTCCCTACTTTCGCATCCCTTTTTCTTTGTTTCGGGTACACATGAAATATTTAGTTTGCTTACGTGCATACTTTCACGTAATTTTTTTAACTTCAGATCTTTCACCTCCCTAGCATTTCAAACACCCAGTCTCCATTTGTCACCTGAAACTTGACCTTTACATTGTCCGTGTACATGCCTTTTGTCAATTAAAGTGTCAGTCCTTTTCGAGGCTATTTTATTGTTTGTATTATTTATTGTTTAAATTATACGCCCAACTACCACCTTTATGCAATAAGTTTATTTTGCGAGTCGAAATCATGTCCAAGTTTAGTAGCAATTCTTCATATGGTCGAAACTGTAGTTGTAACGTCCGTCCCACCAAACTTTGGTTAATAATGAAGAATGGAGGGAGGGGTTGGAACCGAGATATTCGTCTGGGGTTAATAATGAATAAAACAAAGAATCTAACGACCAAATTTGGACAATCATCACCAAATGTTTCTATTGCAACCTCAAATAAGAAAAAAATTTTGATAAAAAAGAAAAGATAGATAGATAGGTACTTTATTTGTACAAGTAAAAACTATTACAATTTATCAATTTTGATAAATGCATTCAATTTCGATTAAAGATAGTTATGTAGCCTAATTAGCGCAAACGTTTTTAAAATTACAATGAAAACAAATAAATAAATGCAATTTCGATAAAGCAGAGTTTTTTCAGGTTAATTTTCGTAGACATACATAAAGAACATGTGCGCTCATTATTCGTTAATTATAAATAACCGAGTCCTAAGCGCACTAAATACAAAGTAATATACATCATTAAAACGTTTTTCGATTTCTATACATAATAATTGCTGCATACACTCGGTATTGTCGCATCTTTGGCTGCCCACGTAGGGCTTTTGAAACTGGTCTCTAATGTGTTTATAAATTGGACAGCACAAAAGAAAATGACTAATTGTAAGCGTTCTCGAGCGTTGATATTACAATTGGTGCAATTATAATTCGTGCCAATAATGTTTGTGCTACCCCCATAACTAATTTTAATTCTAGAGTGGGATGTCAGTCTGAGTTGACTGATGACTCTAGTTTTGCTACATATTAATCTCAACTTTAAATATGGTTCTGTAGTTAACTTCCTAAGGCTTAGGTGTCTATAAATTCGGTTATAGCCGGAGTTGACAGATCTATCGATGAGGAAGCTATTAAGTTATTTTCCCAAGTGTTTAAAATACTATCGCCTAAGTTTATTTTGTTTATCTAGGTCAACGAGGGTACTGTAACTAATCTTCGGGAGCCTCTACTCCGGTATTTGAAGGACCTTGTACCACCAGCTCATTGCTCGCTTAATAAAATTCAGTTTTCAAGCGGCTCTGACAGTTTCTTTCCATACAAAGTAATTTGGTTATTTTTTGGCCAAATATATAGTATTTAAAAAAATTGTGATTTCACGCACTTAATTGCGTTCAAACAGAGTAAGGCTCGTAATTCAGAGCCGTATACATACGTAGCCTTAACAATGTATTTTAAGAGCTTAGTTGTGGCGTTCCACGACTGATTTTGACGCATGTACAATATTTTTATGTACCCTAGATACAGTTACTTGTCCCTTATTGGAGAAGAATTCTCCTGCTTTATTTAATTTTTCTGAGAAAGAAAAAGGCACCCCGAGATAAGTATTTGAGTTCTGGTATTCAAGTTCGCTGATTTCCCAAAAGATAAGTTTTAGGCTTTTGCATTCCCCATTTTTTTGTATGGGAACTATTTTTGTCCTCAGTGCATTTAGTTTCAAACCATTTGTGTCACAGTAAGATTTTAAGGTCTTTAGTTTACTTTTGACATCATGCCATGATATCGCGAAGATTATAAGGTCATCCACCAAGAGGATCATCAAGTTCTCCTTCGCAGAGGGCACAGACATTCATTTGGGGCCCGGTCGATACTACAGATATCGATACTACACATTATATGAACTCTACACATTAAGCGAAAACGTCAAGTCTACACATTAGCTGTGCACATTAAACTCTCCACACAAAAACCCTACACATTAAACTCTACACATTAAATTCGAAAATTGTAAGCTCGAACATTAAAACTCTCCACATTAAAACTCTACACATTAAACTCTACACAT
>JAAAKG020139724.1:0-12284 GCA_010014905.2 Druon quercuslanigerum | reverse complement strand
GAAGGTTTTTTTGTTGAATGCACAATATCGTTATATGGATTTTCTTATATTCTACCGCTTAAGCGCGTATAACAATTTCTATATTTCGTTATTATTTATGATAAATAAATACAGATTTGATTAAACGAATTTTCATTAAAAAGTCAGATATCAATTCTCTCTTTGGTTTAAAATTTAACTTTTTATTCGAAAATTCTTTTCTTATTAGTGAAACTGTTTTTTTTTTTTTTATTGAAAATACGACTATTGCATTTTTAGCTCAACATTTTATAGTTAAAAAATCAACTACTTGACTTATTTTCTTATTCGAATTTCAACTAGCTATTTAAAAATTCCTGTATTGTGTTAGAAATTCGTCTGATTATGTGTAAAACTAATATAATTCGTTGGAAATTTATGTTTTTGGTGAAAAAATGAAATTATTTGCTCAAAAATTATTTTACTTTGTAGGAAATTTCAGTATTTCGTGAAAAGTCATTGTTTTGTTGCTCAAAAATTTGACTATTTATGAAAAATTAATTTTTTTGGTTGAAAGTTTTGCATTTTTTTAAAATTAATGTATTTTATCGAACAATTGTCTTTTTTAGTACAATATCATTTGCTTCGTTAAAATACATTTTTCTTTGTTTCTAAAATCAACTGCTTGGTGAAAGGTAAACTACTTTGTTGAAAATCAAAAAATTTTGTTAAGGAGTATTTTTTTATTCAGAATTTATATTTTCTGTAGTAAATTTGTTTATTTTCGATAACCTAAACTGTTTTTGATTTTAAATTATAATTTTTTTAATATCAAGCATTAAATTTTTCGACTAGAAATTATCTCGTTTTGGTTTGAAAAATCGTCTGTTTGGTTGATAATTAAACTGTCCTTGTAAAGAAATAACTATTTAGTTGCAATTTTTTTATTGAAATTTTTTTTAAAACTGAAAATGGAAATATTTCAGTTAAAGATGTGTAATTTTCGTTGAAAATTCTTCTCATTGGTTAAAAATTAAACTATTTTAGCAAGAACTCGTTTTTTTATTGTTGAAACTTTTTTTTTGTTTTCAATTAAAAATGTAACGTTTTCACTTTCAGTTAAAAATTTGTCTTTTTTAGTTCAAAATTCAACTGCAGAGAGTAATTTTTTTATTTACTTATTATTTTCCTAAATGCTTGCAAATGAATGTATGTTGTTAAACAATTGGCTATCTGTGTTAAAAAGTCAAGTACTTTAGTTGAAAATTCAATTATTTAATTAATAATAAACGTTATTTGATAAAAATTAAAATATTTTATTTAAAATTCGTCTTTTTTGGTAGAAAAAGAATTCTTTTTCCTGAAATTCGATTTTTTTTGTTAAAAGTTATTTTCTAAAATTGAAAATTCAACTATTCGATATTCGATTACAAATAAATGTTTTAACATTTTGTTTAAACATTTTTTTTTCTTTTTTGCTTAAAATTCAGATACTTCATAGAAGTCCATATAATTTGTTAAACATTTATGTTTTGGCAGAAGATGCATAATTTTAATTAATAATTTAGATTTTTGAGTTAAAAATTCTACAACGCGGTGAAAACCCCCTGTACTTTATTAAAACTTGATCTCTTTTGGTAGAAAATAAATTATCCTGTTGAAAATTTATATTTTTGGTGAAAAATTCCAATACTAGGTAAAAAATTTAACTCTTTTGTTGAAAATTAATTTTTTTGGTTAAAAATTATCATTTTAGTTCAAAAATTTATCTTTCTATTTAAAAATTGAATTATTTATTCAAAATATTCTTTTTTATGTCAAGCTTCTTTTTTAATTTTTGGAAAAATCATTTTTTTACATTAAACATCAAAGTATTTTGTTATAAAATTAAACTTTTTGATTGACTTTTTTTGACAATTAAAATATCTTTTGGTTCTGTCTAATTCTGTCTAGAATTTTTTTTGGAAAAATTGGCCTGCTTTGTAGAAATTTTAACAATATTTTTAAAATGGCCTTTTTTGTTCAAGAGTGATCATCTTAGTTGAAAATTTATCTCCTTGTTTTTAAAAATGTAAATGTAAATAAATATACAAATTAATTTATGTAAGGAGTAATTCTTTGTCTCTGTGGCTCGTTAAAGTAAAATTTGAATAAAATATTGCTGTTGAAAGAAGTCACTTGAGACTAATGTGTTTCGTCGAGAGTAAATTTGTCTGCACTTCTTCACATTCTGGGATCAGTGTCGAGTTTGCGAAATATGAATTTGAAATTAAACCCATTACTTATTAAAATTTTCAGGGTGTTTTTGATTAATTAAGTTAGCAGAACATATTTTTTATAAAACATTCAACTTGCAAGGAAATAAATAAATTTGCCATGATTAATATAATTTTCAAGCAAGAAAAGTAAATTTTAAACGAAACATTAAACAGTTAAATTAACAGAAAGAATATTAATTTTAAACTGCAACGAAATAATTATTAACAAAAAAGAAAAACTTTAAACTTACGTGATGAAACCTTAACTAGAATAGTTAAATTTCCAAGTAAAAAAATTATCACCCTCCCCCCAAAAAAAAACGTTCACCTTGTAAAAATACATTTTGAGTTAAAAATAAATAATTTTAAACGGCAAAATAACGAATTGTAACATAATAGTTTAATTTTCTGCCAAACAGATGAATTTGAACTAAAGATAAATTTGGGAACTAACTTGTAATAGGTAAATTTTCACGTAGAAGACTAAATTTTAAGTAGAAAAATAAATTTTAACGAGGGTAATTTTTAGCAATATCATTGAATTTTGAACTAATTCAAAATATTTATTAACAATTGTAGAATAGTTGAATTTTAAGTTAAAAAGAAAAAAAGTCAAATTTTAAAAAGAAAGATAAATTTTCAACTAAATTTAGGAACTTAGAAAAAAAAGAATTTTTAACAAAAAAGTTCAACTCTAAACCAAGGCGTTTAATCTTTATCAAAATCGTTTAATTTTGAAATAATAAAGATAATTTTTTAAGCAGAAGTGGAATTTTCATTTTATAAAAAAAATATATAATTTTTAATCAGAAAAATATATTTCCAACTAAAATCACAAACTTTAAAAAAAACGAAGAAGTTTAACTTTAAGTCAAATAGTGGAATTTCCAAATATATAGTAGAATTTTGAACTGAAAAAGATAAATTTTCAATCAAAATTCGAATAGTTACATTTTCAGTTAAAACTTAATTTTAAAGAAGAAATTTTTTTTTCAACAAATAATTAAATTCTCAATTAATTAATTTAGCAGAATCTATTTGTTATAAAACATTAATTTGAAACATTTAATAATTTTGATCTCTAACGAATTAATTATTAACAAAATAGTCCAATTTTCAACTTACGTGATGAAACCTTAAGTAGAATAGTTCAATTTTCAACGAAAAAAAGTCCCCCCCCCCCCCCCCAACTTTACCCTAGCAAAAATAAATTTTAAGTTAAAAAACATACATTTTGGACATAGAAAAAAAACAAATTTTAAAAAGAATAGTTTAATTTTCTATCAAATAGATAATTCTTTCACTAAAGTGTTTAATCTTTAACCAAAAAGATTAACTTGAACTAAAGATAAATTTTGTAAGACTAAATTTCAAGTAAAAAAAAAAAATTTTAACGAGGTTAATTTTCAACAAAATCATTGAATTTTGAACTAATTTAAAATATTTATTAACAATTGTAGAATAGTTGAATTTTAAGTTAAAAAGAAAAAAAGTCAAATTTTAAAAAGAAAGATAAATTTTCAACTAAATTTAGGAACTTAGAAAAAAAAGAATTTTTAACAAAAAAGTTCAACTCTAAACCAAGGCGTTTAATCTTTATCAAAATCGTTTAATTTTGAAATAATAAAGATAATTTTTTAAGCAGAAGTGGAATTTTCATTTTATAAAAAAAATATATAATTTTTAATCAGAAAAATATATTTCCAACTAAAATCACAAACTTTAAAAAAAACGAAGAAGTTTAACTTTAAGTCAAATAGTGGAATTTCCAAATATATAGTAGAATTTTGAACTGAAAAAGATAAATTTTCAATCAAAATTCGAATAGTTACATTTTCAGTTAAAACTTAATTTTAAAGAAGAAATTTTTTTTTCAACAAATAATTAAATTCTCAATTAATTAATTTAGCAGAATCTATTTGTTATAAAACATTAATTTGAAACATTTAATAATTTTGATCTCTAACGAATTAATTATTAACAAAATAGTCCAATTTTCAACTTACGTGATGAAACCTTAAGTAGAATAGTTCAATTTTCAACGAAAAAAAAGTCACTCCCTCCAAACTTTACCCTAGCAAAAATAAATTTTGAGTTAAAAAACAGAAATTTTGGAAAAGGGAAAAAAACAAATTTTTAACATAATAGTTTAATTTTCTATCAACTAGATAAATCTTTCACAAAAGTGGTTAATCTTTAACCAAAGAAAGATTAATTTGAACTAAAGATACATTTTGTAAAACTAATTTTCAAGTAGAAAAATAAATTTTAACGAGGTTAATTTTCAACAAAATCATTGAATTTTGAACTAATTAAAATAATTTTTTAACAATAGTGGAATATTTGAATATTAAGTTAAAAACAAAAAAATCAACTTTTTATAAGAAAGATAAATTTTCAACTAAAATTAGGAACTTAGAAAAAAAGGAATTTTTAAGAGATGAGTTCAACAATGAAGATTATTTTTTAAGCAGAAGAAGAATATTTGAATTTTCATTTTTGAAATAAATATATAATTTCTAACCAAAAGGATAAACTTAAAAAAAATAACAAAGAAGTTCCACTTTAAGTCAAATGGTGGAATTTCCAAACATATTGTAGAAAAAATAAATTAATATGATTATTTATTAAATTAATAATTAAATTTTAAACGAAAATAAGAAATTTTTAACTAAAAACTGGGTTTTTAACAAATAAGTTTAAAATTATGTCCCGTTATTTAATTTTCAACAGAATAGTACAATTTCGAAGAAATGAAAATAATTTTTTACAAAAAATGGAATAGTTAAATTTTTAGAAAACGAATATAATTTTTAACAAAGAAAAACAAGTTTAAACAAAGCAGTTAAATTTTTATAACAAAGAAGATAATTTTATAACAAAAAATTTTAATTCTTGGTATTTTATCCAATATAAAATTAATAATAAGTAAAAAATATTTGAATATAACTCAAAAATATAGGACTTTTTTCCAAATATTTGGATCTTTAACCATAATATGTAGATTAATCATCATAGTTTTGCCACAAATTGAATTTGTTTATTTTGAAGGTTATTTTTTACTATTTAGACTAAAGAAACGCATCCTAGCGTAAAGTACTTTTTTATTAAAATATGTATTTTTATTTGTGAAAAATATTTTTATTTTTTATTTTAAAATATTATTATTAGTTTGTAAAGAAATAATTATTTTGGTTTGAAATTTCATTTTTGTTAAGTCAAAATGTACCAGTTTCGTGGGAAATTAATTTTGTGCTCAAGTCATATTTTTTGTTTAAAAATTCAATTCTAATATGAAAACTTTGTTTTTGGATTGAAGGCTCAACAATTAAGAAAAACTATTATTTCTTTCTTAATCTTAATTAAAATTTTTTTATAAAAACTCTGAATTACATCCAGTAATATAATTAATATTGTTAATATTTTAAATAAATTTAATTAAAAAATAAATTAATCAGCTATTTTTGTATGAAAAAAATCTTTTTTTAAAGCAATTTTTATACTTAGGAACTTTATGATAATTTTAGAAAAATTCTTTTTTTTTTTTTAAACTTATGATTTTTGTAAAAAAAATTAATAAACAAGTGCCCTATTGGGTAATTTGTCTGCAGAAGAAAATTTAGGAATTTCATGAGAATTTCAACAACAGTCATAACTATTTGATAAAGTTCATTATTTTTTTTAAACAAATTTAATAAACTTTTTTATTCAGGAACTTGCTGATAATTTAGGAAAAAATCATCATTTATTGATTAATTTTTTTTAAATTTTTGTAATAAATAATTGCATTAGTGAGGCATTAGTGTAATAAAATAATTTTAAAAAATCCTAAAATTGATCAATAAATTTTGAATTTTTCTGAAATTACCAGGAAGTTCCAAATACAAAAAGTTGTCATACGAAAGCGATTTTTTTAAAAAACATCATAAAATTTAATTGTTATGAATGTTGAAAAAATTTCATGAAATTTTAAACTGAAAGGATTGGCCTCATAAAATTTATTTTCTTGTCAACAAATGCCCGAAAAATTCATTTAAATATTAAATTTGTTTAGAAAAAATATCATTAATGAACATATAATGAAGTTTTCTAAAATTAGCAAAAAGTTCCGGATTAAAAAATGGCATAACAAAAAACATTTTTCTATAGAAAAATGCCTGATGTCTTTTTTTAATTAATTGTTTTATGTTATTAACAAATAATAATCTTAAAAAGAAGTTTCTTTATTGTTTATATTACTTTTATCCAAATCTCTTGCAATAAGACTTTAAAAAATATAAAATGTTAGAAAATCGTTAAAACATTCTTTTAACAAAAAATTTGTTCATAACAATTTTTTTAATTATTTATGATTGGCCTAACTTTAGATACTGTTACTCTATGAAACTTAGGCAATTTTGACAATTTACTAAAATTTAATTTAGAAAATAAGGTTCTTCAAAAAAAAATCTTTTTAACAAGACCAAAATTTTAAAAATAAACAAATTGATTTGGTTTATTTTTAAGGTTATTTTTTACTATTTAGAATAAAGATATGCATCCTAGCGTGAAGTACTTTTTTATTTAATTTTTTTGGTGAAAAATTTTTTCTTTTTATTTAAAAATATTAGTATTCAATTTTTGCAAAAAGGTGTATCTTTTTTAGTTAAAAATTACACTACTTGACTCAAATCTGTTTTCTTATTTAAAATCCAACGAACTGATGGAAAATTCTAGTATTTTATTAGAAATTATTCTTCTTTTTCCTTGATTGGAAATTTAACAATTTATTTAAAAATTTATCCGTTTTGTTAAAAATTATTTTTTTACCGGAAATTCATTTTTTTGTGAACTAAAAATTTAAATATTTTAATTGCAAATGCATAATTGTAGATAAAAATTCATCGCGTTAGTTACAAATTCAACTATATATTAAATATTGTTTTTTCGTTGTATTCAAAATTGTTTTCCTCTTTTTTTAATAAAAATATTACTATTCAAGTTATTGTTAAAATCGAGATTTTCAGTTAAAAATTCAACTACTTGGCTGAATTTTTTTCTTCCTATTTAAAATTCAAATAGTTAAAAAATATTTTCTTATTTAAAAATTCAAATCTCTTTTTGTATACTTCTTTTTCTGAGTTAAAAACTCTGAAATTAATTTTCTAATTAATTTTGAAATTAAAATTTTGTTTCGTAAAATTAAAGCATTTTGTGTAAAATTTTATCTTTGGTTGAAAATGTATCTTTTTGACAGAAAAGTTATCGCTTTTTATTAAAAGTAAACATGATTAGTAAATAATTAACATTTTTTAGTTAAGGCTTTAATTTATTTTTAAATTCGTCTTTTTAGTGAAATCCAATTGTTTTTGATTTCAAATAAAACTATTTTGGGATTGAAATAATAATTATTATAAGTTTCGTTCAGAATTAATATTTTTCGGTTGCAAAAATTTAATTAAAACTACAACTATTTCATGAAAAATTAGACTTCCTAAATTAAAAGTTAAACTATTGGTTATATAACAAATTATTGGTTAAAAATAAATGTTGGTCTTGTTGAAAACATTTCTTATGGTAGAACCTTATTTTCTAAATTAATATTTTTCAAATTGTTGAAATTACCTAAGTTTTTATAGAGTTATATTATTTAAAGTCATTCCAATAATAAATAATAATTAAAAAAATTCTTTGTTGAAAGAATTTTTTAACGATTTTCTATCGTTTTATAGTTTTTAAAGTAATATTGCAAGAGATTTATATAGAACAATATAATAATAAAGAAATTTCTTTTTGAGATTGTTAATGTTAATAAAATAAAACAATTTAATAAACAAATGAATCAATCAGGCATTTTTCTATAAAAAAATGTTTTTTTCGATGCCATTTTTTATTTCGGAACTTTTTTCTAATTTTAGAAAACTTCATTATTTGTTGATTAATCATATATTTTTTAAAACAAATTTATTATATAAATGAATTATTCGGACACTTTTTGGCAAAAAAAAACAGTTTATATGAGGCCAATCCTTTCAGATCGAAACATCATAAAATTTTTTTTCAATATTCATAACTATTTGATCAATTTTTTCATGTTTTTAAAAAGATCTAATAAACAAACGCATATGTAAGAAATTTTTCTGAGGAAAAAATTCGCCTTTTATATGACAAATTTTCGTATTCGGAATTTCCTGATAATTTCAGAAAAATTCAGAATTTATTAATCATTTTGATGATCATAAAAAACTATTTTATTAAACAAATACCTTACTATTACAATTGTTTATAACAATTAATAAAGAAAATAATAAAATTGATCAAAAAATTTTGATCTTCTTCTTAAATTTTCAATAATTTCCTGATTAAAAAATTTCTAACCGAAAAAAACGATTTTTTATTTGGCTAAATGTCTTATTTATGCTTTTGTTTATTAAATTAAAAAAAAAAAAGAACTTTATCTTAGTTCTCATCTTTTATTTTGTAGGAAAATGGCCTAAAAATGAATTTGTTTCATAAATTATTTTTTACAAAAATCATAAGATTTTAAACAAATTATGAATTTTTCTAAAATTGTCATACGTTCCTGATTAAAAAAATGTGTTACAAAAAAAATTAAATTACTGGAATTACTAGACGTAATTCTGAGTTTCTAGAAATATTTTTCTAGTTATTGCTAGTAGGATTAGTTAGGGGTACAAAAACATTTTTCAAATCCTTGCTCATTATTATTTAAATAGAAGAATTTTATCTTATAACACTCTTAACATAGCATATTTATTTAATTAATAAAACAGTGTTTAAGAAAAAAATTTAAAATTAAAAAATTTTTAATTTATTTTAAACAAAAAATGGCTTTTTAATCAAATACTTGATTTATCATAATTAAAAGATAAATTCATAACTAAAAGTTTCTTAGTTTATATTTCAATCAGAATGATGAAATTTATCAAAAAAGTTTCAACCAAAATGACGGATTCTCCGCGAATTTTAAAAAAAAAAATGGCTTCAGCGAAAAATTAATTTTCCACGAAACTGATACATTTTTACTCAACAAAAATAAAATTTTAAACCAAGAAAATTATTTCTTTACTAAAAAAAGAAGAATTGTGAACAAAGAAAATGTGAAACTTATTAAATTTGAGTTAACTTTCTACAAAAAAAGTTCAATTGTGTACCAGATAATTTAATTTTTCTCCAAGAAAGATAAAATTTTTATTAAAAAAAATAAATTTTAATGAAAAACGTCAGACTTTTTTTTTAGAAAGTTAAACTTTCATCCAGAAAGGATTAGAGTTCATTTCTCAACAACAAATTATAAATTTTAAACAAAAAGTTAATTGTCCATGAAATAGTACAATTTTTTTCACAAAACAGTTTAATTATTAACCGAACAGTTGCATTATTATCCAAGGAAGATAAAATTTTCACTAAAAAAATTAATTTTTTATTTGAAAATTTTTTTTAATCGAATTTTCATCCAGAAAAAATTTCAGTAAATTTTCTACGAAATATTTTAGACTTTCAACGAAATGGCATAAGTTTGAACTAAGTGATATTAATTACAAAAAAAATGGTTAAATTTTCAACCAAGCAGTTGAATTTTTATTTAAGAAAGATGAAAATTCTACAAAAACATGAGATTTTTTAAGGAAAAAAACAAATTTTTAAAAAATAGTTGAATTTTCATCAAAAAATATTGCAATCAACTTTCCAACACAAAAATACGAATTTTCAAACAAAAAATATAACTTCAGAAAAAAATTAATTTTCTACGAAACTGGTGCATTTTACCCGTCTAAAGTGGAATTTCACACCAAGAAAATTATTTTTTCTAAAAAAGGCGAATTTTGAACTAAAAAAAAGTCAATCTTAGAAAATTGTAAAGCTTATTACATTTCAGTTAAGTTTCTGAGAAACAAAATTAAATTTTCAATCCGAAAAGACCACTTTTTTAAACCAAAAAGGATGTATTTTTAACAAAATAGTTTAATTCTGTACCATTTAGTTGAATATTTCTCAAAAAAAAAAAAAAATTGGACTAAAAAAGATAAATTTCTTACAAAAACGACAGACTTTCCTTTAAAAGTTTGTAGTTTCATCCAGAAAGGATTTTAGTTCATTTTTCATCAACAAAATACAAATTTTAAACAAAAAGTCAATTTTCCAGAATATAGCAAAATTTTTTTCACAAAACAGTAGAATTTTCTAACCAATAAGTATGAAAAAAAAGTCTTATTTTCAACCAAACAGTTGCATTTTTCTTCAAGACTCACTAATTTTTTATTAAAACAGATGAATATTTTAATCAAAATCTTTTTTAATCGAATTTTCATCTAGAAAATATTTTAGTAAATTTTCTACGAAATACTTAGATTTTCAACAATATGACAGAATTGTTAACTACGTAATATGACTTTTAAAAAAAAATGGTGGAATTTTCAACTGAACAGTTGCATTTTTATTTAAGAACAATGAAAATTCTACAAAAACAGGTGAATTTTAAAATAAAAAAAATGACTTTTCCAACAAAAAATATAACTTAAGCAAAAAATTAATTTTCTAAGAAACTGTTCCATTTTAATCAAAAAAAAGAATTTAAAACCAAGAAAATTGTTTTCCTAATAACAAAGCAGAATTTTGAACTAATAACGTAAATCTTAAAAAAATGTAAAACTAATTAAATTTCAGTTAAGTTTCTACAAAAAAAATTGAGTTTTTAATCCGAAAAGTAAAATTTTTTTAACCCAAAAAGGATGTATTTTTAACAAAATAGTATAATTCTCTACAAGATAGAAATTGTTCTAAAAAAAAGATAAAATTTTTACTAAAAACGATCAATATTTATAAAAAACGACAAAAATCTCTTTAAAAAGGTAAACTTTTATCCAGAAAGGATCTCAGTTCATTTTTCAACAACAAAATATAAATTTTAAACAAAAAGTAAATTTTCCATTAAGTAGAATTTTTATTTTAAAAAGTTGAATATTCTACAAGAATAGGTAAATTTTGAAATAAAGAAGACAAGTTTTCAAAGAAAGAGTTCATACAAGAAAAATGCAATCTTTCTACTAAAAAATATAAGCGTTAAAATAAAAAAAGACACATTTTCCCAAAAAATAAATTTTCAACTGAAAAGAAAACGAATTTTCAAAAAATAATGAAATGTTTAACTACGGAAATTAATTTTTACTAAAATGATCAATTGACAACGAACTAATGAAATTTTGAACTAAAAAAGGCCAACGTTTTTACCAATTAGGTGGACTTTTAATTAAAAAGGATCAATATTCAACCAAAAATGGAACATGTACGAGTTAAATGTTCAGTTCAGACAATCACTTATTAACAAAATAATTAGTTTTTTAACAAAAAAAGGTTTGTCTACTAAATTGTTGAATCATTAACCAAGTTAATTAATTTTTAACAAAGTAGTATAAATATTTAAATTTTCAAAGAAAAATGATGAATTATCAACAAAAACCGTGATATTTTATATTTCAAACAAAAAGGATTTTAATTTTATACCAAAAATAATTAAATTCTACCAAAAAAGATGAATTTTTAACATAATAGTTTGAATCCTCAACCAGAAGAGAATAATTTTTAGCCAAATAGTGGCGATTTGTAACCATTATAATAGAATTACTTCTACTTTAGATTTTTGAAAATTTGCTAACTCTATCACGTTTTCATCGGAAATTCTATAATTTAAAAAAGTATAAGGATATTTCACTCTAGAATGTTTTTTTAAACATATATTTAACAATTATGATATATATTTGTGCAAACAATAATTGAGTTGAATTATCTTAACTATTCTATAAATGCTATGTTCGAGCCTAAATGCTGAGCATATTCTCGAGAACATTTTCACGAGATAAATTCTTGAACATTTAAGAACTCTAGTTCTGAGAACATTATAGAAGGAGAGTCAAAAATAGCAGAAAATTAGTTTCATAATTTCTGAACTGTTCCTTATTCATTGAGCCTTATATTACCTTTTTAGTAAAGACTCGAGATAAATTCTTGAACATTTAAGAACTCTGGTTCTGAGAACATTGTAGAAGCAGAGTCAAAAATAGCAGAAAA
>JAAAKG020139723.1:0-12284 GCA_010014905.2 Druon quercuslanigerum | reverse complement strand
ACAGAACTGAATATGCGCCAGGCCTGGACGCTACACTATGGCCCTGTTTTCTAGTAGTAGTAGTGTAAATAAGATATAAAAGTCAGGTTCTCGTAACAGGATTTCAAATCAGAAATATTTTTAAAGAATTCACAAAATATTCAGAAAGACTTCCCAACGATTTTAAAAAGGTTTCATGAAGATTTCAATGTTTTCCCAAAGATTTTACAAAGATTTGAATGATTTCGTAAAGATTTCAGATAGATTTTGAAGATTTGATAAAGATTTTTATTATTACACATTATTATTACACATTATTATTCCTTTATGATTTTAGAAAGTTTTCAATGATTTCGGGTAGATTTCAAAGACTTCATAAAGACTTCAATCATTTCACAAACATTTCACAAAGTTTTCAATAATTTCACAAATATTACCGAATTTCTCATAGATAATTCAAATATTTCACAAAGATCCGTAAGAATTCACAAAGGTTTAACAAATACTATACAAATATTTCACAAGGAGTTCAATAATTTCCCAAAGATTTCAACCATTTCACGAAGGTTTAAATAATGGTATAATAATTATCGAATACTTAAAAAATATATTAAAACTATTTCGCCAGGATTTTCAAAGAATTGACAATGATTTCACATTTACGTCATAAAGAATTAACTAAGATCTCACAAAGATTTTAGTGATTTTCCAAATATTTCACAAATTTCACAAAGATTTCAAAGATTTCAGATAGATTTCAAAGATTTTTGCAACGAATTATATTATTTCGCAAAAATCTCAGATAGATTACAAAGATTCAACATAGATTTTCAAGATTTCTTAAGTTATTTCATAAATATTACCAAATATCTCAAAAATATTTTAAATATTTCGCAAATATTTTTGAAGAATTCGTAAAGATTTTAATTATTAACTAAGCATTTCCAAGATTTCACAAAGACTTAGGTAGATTTTAAAGTTTGAATAAAGATTTCAATGGTTTCCTAATTAATTTACAAAGATTTAGGATATATGAGACATATAAAAAATAAAAATGTATATATAAAATACTTCACAAAGACTTCAATTATTTCTCAAAGATCTCACAAAGATTTCAATAATTTCAATAATATTATTGAGCATCTTTAAAATATTCTAAATGTTTCACAAAGATTTTTAAAGAATTAACAAAGATTTCGCACAGATTTTACAGAGATTTCAAATATTTTGCAAAAGATTTGAGCTAGATTTGAAAGATTTCACAAATACTTCTATCATTTGACAAAGATTGTAGATAGATTAAAAATACGTAAAGATTTCAATGATTTGCCAAAGATGTAACAAAGATACGGGTAGGTTTGAAAGATTTCAATGATTTCCTAAAGATTTTAAAAAGACCTAATTAATTTCACAGATATTATCAAATATTAAAAATATTTCACTAAGATTTCCACAGATTTCACAAAAGTAGCAATAATATTTCAAAAATTTAAAAGATTTCAAAAAGATTCCAGTTAGATTGCAAAGATTAAACAAAGGAAAAAAGAATTGAAAGAGTTCCAGTACCGACGATCCACTAAATTTCATCATTTGTTTTTAGACGTGGAAAAATCAATAATTTCCAAAGATTATATACTAATAAATAATAATAAATCAATCAAAAATTTTTAACTGGAAATGAGCATTGCTTACAAGCCATCATCAAGATTTTCAATTTTCAACAATTTTAAGTTATGTTAGATTTTTCAACCGTAAATGGTTATTCAGAATTAAAAAAATTATTAGATTTAAAGGACTAAAAGTTTTTAACAAATTTTCGTTTTTCGGGATAGCTATGAATGGGTAATTGGCATTTTTATACAAAACTCATTAGATTTTAAAGGTTCATATTTTTTTAACAACAAGATTTGAAATTTTTTATGAAAGTCTTTCACTGGAAATCAGTTATTTTATTAAAAAATAATTAGATTTCAAAGAAGATTTACAGTTCTTAGCAGTTTTCTGCTATTGTAGTATTTTTTGTTAGGAATTATCGGTACTATATAAATAAAAAAGTATTAGATTTCAAAGCATGTTTACATTTTTTTTCAACAAGTTTATGTTATGTTTCTGTGTTTGAAACATGCTTTAAACAATTTGGATTGTGCTAGTTTTTATTTTTCGAAATTAAAATTTTGATTTAAAAATCAATAAATTTCGAAGAGAATAATAATTTTGTAACAATTTTAGGTTAAGATGAAGCTTTAAATTAAAAAATTGTATTTTTAAACAACCATCATTATTATTTCAGCAATGTTTAGAATTTTTTAGTATTTTTGGTTTTCATTCGTGCTTTTCGCCAATAATTGCAATTTTTGCTCAAAATTCATTAGATTTCAGTGAAGATTTATTATTATTAAAGATATATTATTTTTGAAGATCTTTAGGCTTGATTAGTGTTCACATCAAAAACTGTTATTTTTAACAAATAATAATTAGATTTAAATCCATTGATATTTGTTTGAAATAATAAATTTTAGAAGCCTAAACAATTTCGGATTTGGTTAGAGTTTTTCGTGGGAAATTACGATTCTTATTTTAAAATCTTTAGATTTCAAAGAGAAATAATGCTTAAAATTTTAGTATATATAACATAATAAGTAAAAAATTTTACTTATAAAAACTAAATTTAATATATAGATTTCAAAGGAAGAAAAAGATAATTTACAATATTACTCAGATGAAAAAGTTATTTATACTTAAAAATATAAGTGTTTTATTCACAATATATAAACTACAGGTATACTTATAACTTGTTCACTAACAAGTATTAGTTAGGTTCCATCAGTGCTTTTCCTCGAAAACTGATATTTTCAGTAGAAACAAATGATAACAATTTATAACATTTGACCTTAAAAATTAAACTTACAATTTTGTCAGAAATTCGTATTTAAAAAAAAATGCTACAGTTTTATTGTCTATATAAAGATATTGTACATTTACTAATTCTGAAATTAAGATATTTTCATAAATTAAAATAAATGTTATCTATACTTCATTTAAAATATGCATGATTTCCACTGAAAATTGATTAATTAAAGGTTTGGAAACCAGAAGCGAATGAGCGTCCGGGCAGTAGGCAGGAGTGGGGATGACGCGCAGAAAACGCGACGAAAGAGGCTCTCTCTTTCGTCGCGTTTTCTGCACAACATTCCCACTCCTCCCCTACTGCTCGAGCGCTCATTCCATTATCCTTTCTGAACCTTAAATTCCGAAAGTAATTTCTGCATTTCTGTCAGTAAAATTGATTCATTACCAGGATTTTATGAAGTAATTAATAAATACGTTTTAATTGAATATTTTTAATCTTTCGCTAAATCGGCTCGCCATTTACTTTAGGTGATTTGCTTTCTCTGTTGCTGATTGGCTCCTTCAGTTCTCAAAGTTATTGATAATCAACGCCACCTGCATTTAATGCATGCTTCACATTCATCATGTATACATGCATAGAGGGTGCATAGCTGACATAATGCAGATTCAGTAGACTGCATATGTAGTTATGTAATTTGAGTTATAGGTACAGTTATATTGGTGTTAGGTTGGACAGATAATCGTAAAAGCACATGGAAATGTGATTCAAAAACCAGGAGCTGCAGTCAATCAGCCAGAGGGGTTCACGACATTTTATATTGTAGAACCTTTTTCCATGATAAAATTCGATTCGTGTTTGACGGCTACGTCCAACCCTTCCTTTTCGATCTGCTGCAAAGAGTGCTTTTATACTAAATGGCTTAAAAATTTAATGCCATTCTCGTAAATGGAATTTGAAATGCGAGAGAACGATCAAATTTCTGTATCACACTACTGCACTCTGCAGATATTAATTTATAAAATATAGGGGTGTCTAGAAAAAGGCTGGAATTTCGAAATACATTTTTTATCGCATACTGGAACATTGTACGCACTATGGTCGCATTAATTACCTTTTGAAAAAATTGGTTTACTTTCCAACATTTTGTTATAGATTTTACTATTTGATTTATATGATTTACAGAAGTTTTCTTATTATGGAAACAAATTTTGAGTAAATTTGATTCGAATGATACCATTTTTTCCATTTATACTTGAAATTCTTTAAAATGGATAAGTTATTTTTGCTAATCAGGAATAGCGATGGAAAAAATGTTTTTGGTTGAAAATTTAACTTTTTTGTTAACATTTTTGTTTTAATTATTTTTTCAAATGAAAATCTAATGTTTTCATGTTTCGTATAACATCAATCTTCTCCAGTTGCAAATGCATGCATTTTGTTATAAATAATTATTTTTTGGTAGAAAATTAATCTTCTTGGGTCGAAATTAATTTTCTTATTTTCATGTTGTTTTTAAATAATGCAATTTTGTTTAGGCAAAGAGTGGGCGAAGAGAGAGTTGAATAATAAAAATACTTAGTCACCTTGGTGAATAATTCACCTTTTTACTTAAAAGTACATGTATTCTGTTGAACATTATGGTTTTTGGGGAGAAAATTATTCTTTTCAATTCAAAATTTATTTTTTTGGTTGATAATAATTTTTTTTTAAAATTAATTTGTGAACTAAAAATTTAAATATTCCATTTCATGTCCAATTTTTTGTTGATAGAGATTTAATGTGCTAGAAGTTGCGAACGTTCAAATGAACGAAATTAAACAAAAAATTTTTTCTTTTGGAAAGAATTATCGAATAAAATTTTTTAAAAGGGTTTACCTACTTTAACAAATCCCCCATTACTCAGACATGCCTAAAACAAGTTCGGCAAGACCCCTAAAAGCTACCCCTATGGCATGCATACCTAACATGTTAAAAATTACAGTTTTGATTCTCGATATTTGAAAATATAAAAACTTTAAAAATTATGTTTTTTTATGCCACAGTAGGTAAAATGTTCGGCGGTAGGTAAGAATGTTCAGCAAGACTCCGAAAAACCGCCCTTAAAATATGCACATAAAAAATGCTAAAAATGGCAAGTTTGATTGTCAATATTTGAAAATATAAAAACGTGAAAAATCCTCATTTTTAATCCTATGAATGATGGAGTAGGTTAGAATGTTCGGCGAATCCCCTAAAAGCTACCCCTACGGTATGTATACCTAACATGTTAAAAATTACAGTTTTGATTCTCGATATTTGAAAATATAAAAAAGTCGAAAATACTGTTTTTTTATTTCACGAATGATAGAGTAGGTGAGAATGTTCGGAAAGACCCCTAAAAACTACCCCTACGGCATGTATACCTAATATGTTAAAAATGACAAGTTTGATTGCCGATATTTGAAAATATAAAAACGTCAAAAATCCTGTTATTTTTATGCCAAAAATGATCGAGTAGGTGAGAATTTTCAGCAAGACCCCTAAAAACCACCCTTGCAATATGCACATCAAAAATGCTATAAATGACAAGGTCGATTGTCGATGTTTGAAAATATAAAAAAGTCCAAAATCTTCATTATTAATCCTATGAATGATGGAGTAGGTTATAATGTTCGGCAAACCCCCTAAAAACTACCCCTACGGTATGCATACCTAAAATGTTAAAAATGACAATTTTGATTGTCGATATTTAAAAATATAAAAAAGTCAGTAATCCTCATTTTTAATCCCACGAATGATACAGTAGGTGAGAATTTTCGGCCATTTTTAACATTTATGCTACGTACTCCATAGGGGTGGTTTTTAGGGTTCTTGCCGAACATTCTCACCTACTCTATCATTCGTGGGATAAATAATGAAAATTTTTTACGTTTTTATATTTTGAAATATCGACAATCAAAATTTTATTCGGCATTTTTGAACAATGGGTGATGTGTAAGGTAGTTAACCCCTTGAAGAATAAAAATTTCGAAAATTTCTTTCGAAGGAATATCATTTTTATTCCTACTAAATGATTTGGGCCAAACAAAATTCGAAAAAATCGATTATTTCGTTCATTGTGAACGTTCATAACTTTAAGTAGATATAGATTTAATCTTTTTAGTAGAAAATTAATGAATTAAGTTAAAAATGTAATGGTTTCGCTGAAAATTTATTTCAATTGCTTACGAACTTATTTCTCAACATAAAAATTTTAATATTCTCTTCTTTGTTAAAAATTTATCTTTTTTAATTGAAAATTCATCTATTCTGTCGATAATTTGTCTTTTTTGGCAGGAAATCGATCTTCAGGTTTGAAAATTCAACTATTTGAAAGTTGACAGTTCGTTTCTTTGGTCAAAAGTTAAATAGATTTTGTTGGAAACTCGTTTTTCTTTGTTTAAAATGATTTATTTTACTAAAAATGTAGATATCTCTTTATTGATAGATAATTGATCTTTTTCATTGGCAAATTTTTATTATTTTGGTAAACAATGTTTATTTTTGGGTTGTACATTCATCTTTTTTTTTAAATTCTACTTTATGACTTAAAAACCCATCATTTTTTCCAAGATTCTTTTTTTTCATTGATTGAACAAAATCTCTACACTAAAAATTCCCTTTTTTGGTAAACAAATAAATAATTTACATGAAATTATAATAATAAAATTTTACATTAATGCAAGAAAATGTGTCATTCTTCGTCACTGCCCTTCAACTGCAACTGAATTCTTAATTATGTGCATGAATTTGGAAACATTCCTTCATTCGAGTTTTATAATTTACCCAATTGGCATTGATGAAGTTACAACAATGCTATCGACATTTTCGTGACAAAAATATTTATTAGAGCAAAATTTGAGGAAAGAATATTCCAAGCATTATGCATTTTATTTTATTTTGTTTCGGATCTTGGGAGGGGGGGCATAAGATCTTTAGCTCTGATCATTTTTTTTTATCAATAATTCTTAAATTATGTTGCAAATAAGATCATGTCCCCCAATTCTCATGCCTCCAAAGAATGATTTCCGAATCCGTCCCTGTTTTATTATTATAAAATTATCAACTGTGAAAGTTAATAATTTATATATTTTATAAATAATCTATTTTTGCTTTGATGTGGACTTCAGATTCTTCTTCATTCGCGCGGACTTTCCTTTCCGATTGGATTTACTCAGGCAGACATTTTTGATTAACTCCTTTCAATTTAACGCTTTTCAGCTCTCTTTGAAAATTCGAAATGGGAAAACGAAGCCAGTTAGAAAAGCGACCATAACAGAAATATGTGTTGAAGGCACTTCTGATTCTTTGGTGGAAATGCGCTTTAAGGGTGGTTTTCAAATAAGTTAAGGGTCTCGCAGCAACGCCTTATTCCGATTCTATATCCAAGGGTCCTATGCTTTAATCAGTAATATATATCTGATTGGCTGTACAGGTTCCAAAAGTCCGTTTTTTTCAAAATATTTCATGTTTGATATATGATATATGGGTGACTATGCAAGTGAAGGTCGCTTTTAAGAGTAGGCCGTTTTAATTAAATAGAATGTGAGCAAAAAGATGTCCTAAAGATTTTGGTGATAATATTCGCAACAGCATTTAGCAAGACTGGAGAAAATTTTGTCGAGATTGTGTCAACAGCTTTTATAAAAATAAAATTTTTTTCTTGCTAAATTTTTGCATTGCAATTAAAGTTCGGAACCTAAGTAATAATATGTTTGAAATTGAAGGCCTTTGTTCAGTATTTACGATCATAATTCTTAAAAAATTGTATAAACAAATTAATTTTTAACAAATTATTGGTAAACATAAAAACAAATGCTAAATTCTGATATAGAAAATAACTAATAATAAATAATTGTTTTCCCTGCAGTTTTTCAGAACTTTGTTACATGATTCTTGATTCATAAAAATATTTTCTGATCAAACTTCGCACATATTAAAAAAAATTTTACTTATCTGTTATTATTAAGCTAAGCAAAGACTTGTAAAAAATGGGACCATATTAAAGTCGTTTATAACCTTTTTTTTGTAAAAATTCCTCTCTCTTTTACTTGGTTAAAAAGAAGAGTGTTATATATATGTATAAAAGAGCATACAAATAACAAGAAAAGGAAATTTAGTATAAATGTACATTATGGCTCTCACGATCATGAATTTGATTGGAAAAATACTAAAATTCTTTAAATCATAAAGAGGATTTTTATGCTTTGAATCACAGGTACAACCCAATGTTACAAAATTTTAAACCATAATATTTTAGTTATCGCTCTCACTTTAAAGACGACGTGCAAACGTTAATTCTATTCTTGGACTAGTTGGCAATTTTTGTTGTCTATTTTAACTTTTATTTTTATGTGAACTTATATTAAAATGACATATAAGGTGGAACGCGTGTATTTCCTAAGATTATTTAAAAATGCTCGTGTTTGTACTTGTTGTATATCTTCGTGTTTCTAAATAAAATTTTATCCTGAAGAGGTCAGAGAACCGAACTGTCGAAACTTTGCAACATAAATCTAAATTATTTTTCTGATTTACCCCCTTATAATCGACAAATTATCCTTTCTTCAAACTACCAAAATGTTTCTTAAAACCATTAAAGCAGATAAATAATTTATTTTATGAATTTTTTGACGTGTAAATAATTAAATGATTATTTAAGAATTCCTATTTGCTTAATTGCTGTTCTCGATCATTTTTTTTATAAATTAAGCAGGTAACAACGCGAGTGTAAGGAGGAATGAGAAACGGAGTGATTGTTTCGATATTATGCATATATACATGAGTTATGTCCTAAAGGTTATTTATTATTTTCATGAACACGTGTTTAAAAATGGTCTTTTCGACGAAGGTGTGCAACTCGGGACAGTGAGGGTACGTGGGTTAGCATTCTCAGCTTATAAGGTTTTCATAACAGAGTTAAAGGAAGACTTTTGAAAAATGTTGATCAAACTAAACAATAATTTCTCCTAATACATTACAGATTTATCAGTTGTGGGCTCTTCAGAGAATTAGGAATTAAAATTAAATTCGTACAGATTGAAATGCATGAGTTGGGTACTGCAATAAGACAATTCAATAGTAAACTAGTCAAGTTTTTCTAGCACTCAACAAAATTAGAGAAATTCGCTTTAGTGTGTTAAAGTTCCGTGCATTGTTTTCCTTGGCATCAACTAGGAGTGAAGCGCAGATGGAAATTCGTAACAGTTATGGGCTGATTCTTACACTCGCTGCACTTTCATAGATGTGCAAAAGGGGAAAGAAAGGCGGATTAATTTATCGAGAGCCATCTCGAAGAGGGTGTCGTTTCTTTCAATTAGTTAATTGGAATCTCGATTCAGTAGAGTTCGTACGAGTCATCGGAATTTTAGAAAAACGGTTTAAATGACCCGGGAGTGATTTTAAATTAAGTCAGGCAGTCTGACCCTGGTAATGTTCCGGAATCGTTTGGGGCTTAAACATATTGTTTTCGAAGGCAAAATATAAGGCAAGTATTTCTTCTAAAAAAAAAGAATTTGTCACGATCAGACAATGTTGATTCCCTCAATTTTTCCATTGAAAATACTCTCAGCTCCCGATATAAGCACCCTCAGTTTACGATATTCCTAGAATTTAAATTCTAGGAATTCGGATGATGTCGGGGGCAGTGGGACCGAGAGAGAGGCGGTACTTAATTGGATCCTAGTAGTATAAAAAAGATGAATAAGTCATTTTTTTAAGTGAGAGCTCGGTGGTTCGGTTGTCTCTTTTCTTTTTTCTCCTTTTTCTCAATTGTCGTATATATGTCTCTGATGAGCCGTTTAACAACTTTATTAAGAATTATATTTCACTCATTTTAATTACATTTGTTCAATTATGTTACAAAAATGGACTGTATTGAGTATTTGTTTTTAAAAAACGGGTTTTTAAGGAACATACTTTTTTTTCGCTCCTCTTGTAAAATTTCGTTGCAAAATTCGGCTTTTTTAGATTGATTGTTGTTTTTTAGTCTACTTTCAAATATTTTTGGTAAATTAATTAACAAATCTCATTAGCTTCTCGCAAGAGTTTTCTAACATACAATATTACTTTTTAACGAAATACTTGAATTTTCAACAAAATAATTCAATTTTTAACCTGATGAAATTAATTCTCACTATAAAAGAGAATTTTCAACAAATAAAAACTTTCAGTTATGAAAAAGATTTTTATCTAAATTCTTGTACCTCCAAGACAAAAGATAAATTTTCGGTATGAAAATTGAATTTTCAGGCAGAAGATGTAAATTTTCATAATGCAAAATAATTTTCAACAAAATAGTTAAATTTTTACCCAAAGAGATAAACCTTAACTCACCAAAATATTTTCTACAAAGTACTGGAATCCTCAATCAAAGAAAAAATTAAAAATTGTAGTTGGATTTGTCAATATTAAAATATGAGTTTTCTACAAGTAATTTTTTACAAAGTTACTTGAATTTTCAACCTAAAAAAATCAATTTTTAACCATAAAGGATGACTTTTTAACAAAACTGTTAATATTTCAACCAAATAGTTGCATTTTTATCCAAGAAGCATGCAAATGAACGAAATAGTTGAAATAAATGTTAAATTAAAAAGACAAATTTCCAACGTATTCTCGAATTTCCATCCAAAAAAGACTTTTTTTTACTTTTCAACACAAAATTATGAACTTTAAATAAAAAGTACGTTTTTGTCGCAAATAATTGCATTTTCAACCAAAAAGAATGACTTTTTGGGATGTGGAGTGCAAAGAGAAGAAGAAGGAGGTCAGAAATGAATTAGGAAAGTGGAGAAAAGAAAAAGGTAATGGGGAATAATATAGGAGAAAAAAGAAAGCGTATTCTGAGTTGTGTGATCAAAAGAAAGAGGAAGAGAATAAAAGGTTTGAGGAAGAAGCAGAAAAGGCTAGGACGGAAGAACAGGTGTGGAAGGTACTTAATAGAGAAAGAAGAAAAAGAAAAAGAGTAAACCCATATATTGAAATGGTAGAATGGAAAAAATATTTTTTGGTTTTGCTAGGAGGAGTAGAGAGAAAAGTTACGAAGAGAGGAAAATATGGTAGAGAAAGAGATGAGGAAGAGGATATAACTTGGGAAGAAATAGTCAAGGTATTAGGAATATTGAAGGATGGAAAGGTACCTGGCATAGATGAGATTCCGCATGAAGTATGGAAATATGGAGGGACAAAACTAGGGGAATAAGCATGGATAATGTGTAATCGAGTATGGCGAGGACAGGAGTGGTCAGAGTTATGGAAAGAAGGAGTAGTGATACCAATAGTAAAGAAAGGCAAAGAAGAGAAGGTTGAAGATTATAGGGGTGTGACTGATGCCAACACAGTATAATGTATATGTAGCTGTTTTGTCGGAGAGATTGAAGAAAGAAGTTGAGGAAAAAAAGATAGAGCCACCGAATCAGACAGGGTTCAGAAAAGGAATGGGGATAATGGACAACACATATATTCTCAACTAAGTAAATAAGAGGATTAAAAGGGAAAAAGGGGAAATGATAGCAATGTTCGTAGACTTAAAGGCAACGTTTGACTCATTAGACCGAGGCGAGACAGAAAAAGTTATGGTGAAAAAGGGGATAAGAGAGGGATTAACAAAAAGAGTGTCGGAAATTTTTACAGAGACAAAAAGCAGGGTAAAGGTAGGGGGTCAAGTAGGAGATAATTTCTGGTTATTGAGAGGAGTGAGGCAAGGATGTTCTCTGAGCCCGCTATTATTTAATATATTAATATCAGACTTGGAAGAAGAAATGAGGAGAAAAGGTTGGGGAGGAGTTAGGATAGGGAAGCAAAAGATATATACACTGGCATACACAGACGACATAGTGCTGATGGCAGAAGATGAAGAAGGGATGGCGGGCTTGATTACAGGCTTAGAAAAATACTTGGATGGCAAAAAGCTGAATCAATTGTAGAAAAGACAAAGATAATGAGATTTAGAAAAGGAGGGGGGAGACAAAAAAATGGACAGGGAGATAGAAGGGTATAAAGATAAAAGAAGTGAAGGAGTTTAAATATTTGGGATATATTTTGCAAAAGAATGGATATCATAGAGTTAATATAAAAGAAAGGATAAAAAAAGCAGCAGGGGTAATCAAACAGATATGGGGAATCGTAAAAAGGAGGGTAAAAAAAATTGAAGAAGGAAAATGTGGTTATATGATAAGTTGTTATGGCCGGTATTAAGTTATGGGGCAGAGATATGGGGATGGAAAGAAAGGAAAGATATTGAGAGTTTACTAGAAAGATATTTAAGATGGACATTAGGGGTACATTAGAGGACACCAGGATATATGGTGAGAGAAGAAGCACAAAGGGATAAATTAAGTATTAGAGCGGGAAAGAAGGCATGGAAATTTGAGATAAAGCTGAGGGAGGGAAAGGGAGGGGAGTTGGCGAGAAAGTGTTTGATGGAGGTAGAAGA
>JAAAKG020139722.1:0-34635 GCA_010014905.2 Druon quercuslanigerum | reverse complement strand
ATTCACAAAAATCTCATAACAACGACTACTTTTTGAATATTTTTTTGAAAACAGATTGTAATGTGAGCTATTAAACTGAAAGTTCATGTTTAAAAAATCGATAAAACATTATTTCGAACTCTCTAATAGCTTGATGACCGGCATCGGAAATTCTGTGGTTTAATTTCCATATCTGATAAATTATTTCTATAACATTCAATAAGATGTTTTTATACTAATTCACAAAAATCTCATAACAACGACTACTTTTTAAATATTTTTTTGAAAACAGATTGTAATGTGAGCTATTAAATAAAAAGTTCATGTTTAACAAATCGTCAAAACATTCTTTCGAACTCTCTAATATCTTGATGACCGGCATCCGATATTCTGCAGTTAGATTTCCATACCTGATAAATTATTTCTATAACATTCCATAAGAAGTTTTTATACTAATTCACAAAAATCTCATAACAACGACTACTTTTTAAATATTTTTTTGAAAACAGATTGTAATGTGAGCTATTAAACTGAAAGTTTATGTTTAACAAATCGCCAAAAAGGAATGAAACTCCCACTGAGCATAACATGAAATGCGGCGAGGAATTTTATTGAAGATTCTTAGGGAACAATATAGTAGAAACGGAAAACAGTATCGTATATCTTATTGAAGACTGTAGGTAAGTAGTTTTATGTTGGTCCGGTGGAGGAACAGTGAACACTAAAGGGGTACAAAGGGATTCCATTTTTAACGTACGAATTCCTTTACGAATGTTGTATGCATTCCTGAAATCGTTACAGAAATACCAGGATCCTAGACAACGTTAGTTGTGGTCTGGCAATTAATTTACCTGACAGAAGAACAGACTCGTTGGAAGTTGCATGTAACCACTGCACGTTTGCCCCATTGTTATACGGCTTTAAACGACTCTAATAACGTTCCAGAAAATTTCGTTCGAGTTGAAATGGAAATATTGACAATATCGATAATACTTGGGTATAGATGGGCCACGGCGGGGCCATTGTCAGCCCAACCAGAGTAATCACCTTCCTGGAAACGGTTGCACGTTTGATATTCCGGTTCCTTTTTCCAGGTTTCAATAGTCCTTTTCAAATCCTTCCCCGCGAGGCATTGCGTCATGCATTCCAAAATAGTACCAGGTCAAAGGAAATAAAAAAAAATAAAATAAGTTCACATTTCTGAGTAATTCAGAAAATTATTCATCATTACCAAAAATTCGAAACATATTGAATTACATTAGAAAATTATTCGCACCACGAGATCCAAAGATATGTATTCCAAATCTGGTAATCGTTTTTGTTGGAAAGCTGATTAGATTTTAATTACTTGAAGTTTTTTTGGATCTTGAATTTGGAAATTTAAAAAAAATACAAATTAGTGGATAGAATTCCTAAAAATAAAACTATGAATCCAACGACCAAATTTAGGCAAAGACTATAACGTTTCCCCATTTTAATTTTCAAAAAATTCTCTTGAAAAAAAAATTTCCTAAAGAACAACAAACTTACTGGACAAAAATACAAGAGAGAAAAGAAAAACGAGTAGGCAAACAATCAAATCCCCTTTTTTCTATTGTTTTATTTCTTCTGCCTTTTTTATTTTTATGATCAAATCATAATAAAATAAAAACATCTTTAAATAATATGCACCAATATTTCGGTACTCCTACAGCAGTCGTAAACCACTTGCATAGAAATAAAAAAGTAGAAGGAAGGAGTTTTGGTTGATTGCTATTTCAATTTTTGCCCTCTTTTTTTATTTTTTTTTATGTATTTCGTTTTTAGAAATTTTTTTTAAAGAGAATTTTTTTCGAATTACAATAGGAAAATGTTATGGTGGTAAATAAAATTTGGTCGTTGGATTCTTGCATTTATTTTCAGGAATTCTATACATTATATTGATTACAGGACGTTAAATAAGATTTCAAATTTGATTTTGATCTAATTTCAATTGCAAAATTTTAATCAAATCTACAAATAATTCCTTTTACGAAGAAAAATCACTTTGTGACTGCAAACAAAATTGAACAATTTAGAAATTGTTAAACACAGTCACTAATGAAAAGATTCAACTTCCTAAAGATACATTTTTTTTATTTAAAGTTATAAAAATTTAATAACAAATTAAAACACTTGAAATAATAACAATAATTTACGCATTTAATAATATCAATAATAATTTAATTAATAATAATAATTATTAGAAATTTAAAATTTTTTAAATTGTATCATTTTAATCATTTTTAAGCTAGAAACATTAATTTACGCGGTAAAATTTATTTTAAAATCTTTAAAAAATTTTCTAGGAATCTAATGGAATTTTCGTTATTATCTTACAACTCGAACTTTTCCTATAATTTTAAGCAATTTCTGCAAGATTAGAATAATTGCCTTAATATCTTCTAGATTCTTTTTTGAAAACATTGGAAATTTAAAAAATGTTCTTTTAAACTTAAATTTTCAAAAAATTTAGTTTTTCTAGAAATTAAAAAAAATATATATATTTTTAAAACATTTTAAAATTTCGGAAGGGCTTTTAATTCTTTTTCGAAATCTTAAAAAATTGACCTATTGTCTTAAATATTTTTTAATCTTTTCGAATTCACAATTATTACGGAATCTTTTCCAAAATTTTAAATATATCTTAAACTTCCCAGCATTTTTGCAGCGTTAATTATTGTTTACTTTTTATTTATTAGTCAATATTGATTTTTTTAATCTTTTCAAATATTCGTAATATAAAGTATAATTTCCAATTATTTTTACTTTAGTGAAATCTTGTATTTTTTATAATGATTGTTAATTTTACAATACTTTGCGTGAAATTAGAGGTATGTTTATGACGAGAAAAGAAATAAAATAAAATTTGTGTTCCAATTCAGTGTTCGTCACAATCTGAAAGTTCCCTCTTCGAAAATTTAAATTAATTTTAAATTCATCTCTGGTTGAAAATGTATTAATTTGTTAAAAATCAACTTTATTAACAAAAAATTTTAATATCATGGTTGAAAATTTAAAATTAAAGTGGCTGTTTGAAAAATTATATAGTTTGTGAAAAATTAAACTTTTTTATAGAAAATGATTCCTTATCGTTAAAAACTTATATTTTTTGTATAAAGCTTAACTATTAAATTTAAAGATTTTTTATTCGTTAAAAATCTATGTATTTTGTTACAAAATCTATTTTTTGTAGACAATTATGTTTTTTTGCAAGTTAATATTCTTCGTTTAAAATTCTTCTTTTTTGTTCAAGATTCAAGTATTTTAGCTATTTGATTTGTTTTTTCTTTAGATGAGAATGATTTTTTTTAACAAGAGTTCAACTATTTTGTTTAAAATTTGTTTCTTTTTTGGTTGAAAATAATATTTTTTCAACACAAAATGTTACTATTGTTCCAGATAAATATTCCATAATTTTACCAAAAAAATCATCTGATTGTTTGAACATTCATTTAGTGACTAAAAATTCAGTTACTTAATTTTTGACTTAAAAATTACATTCTTTAGTTGTAAATACGCCTTTCTTGTTTAAAATTTAACAAGTTGGAAGGAAAGTTGGCTTTTTTAATTGAAAACGCACGTCTTTTGTTAAAAAGTCGAATTTTCTGTGATAAATTAAATATTTTTCATTTGAGTTGAATATTCATCTTTTAGATTAAAAATATAATTACTTGTCCTTAACTTTAACTCTTTTGCTAAAAATTGATTCAATTGATTAAAGATTCATCATTATGTTTGAAAATTTATTTCATTAGTTGAAATATGTGCTATTTTATTCAAAATT
The DNA here is from genome assembly GCA_010014905.2 of Druon quercuslanigerum. Taxonomy (NCBI): domain Eukaryota; kingdom Metazoa; phylum Arthropoda; class Insecta; order Hymenoptera; family Cynipidae; genus Druon; species Druon quercuslanigerum. The sequence continues at coordinate 30,851 of JAAAKG020139722.1, read as the reverse complement.
GTTTTCTCTTTGGATGAAAAGAAATTTGTTGAAAATTTGGTTTCTTTTTTCGTTGAAAATTATTTGTTTTAATTAATTGAAAATTTAAGTAATATTCCAGTCGAATCTTACATTATAATTTTAGTTGAGAATTCGTCTCATTGGCTAAAAATTAATTTTTTGACTAAAAATGATGAATAATGATCATTTTTATTTAAAAATTCGACTTTTTGATAGAAATGAATCTTCTTGGTTGAAAATTCATTTTTTTGGTCAAAAATGCGATTATTGTATTTGAAGATTTACCGTTTAAGTTAAAAATTCATCTTTCTGATTTAAAATTGAACAATTTCAGTTACTGATTTAAAATATTAGTTGAAAATTCATGACTTTCTTTGAAAATGTAACTATTTTTTTTTGAAGTTAGTTGTTTTGTTGAAAGTTTTTTTTTGGTGGAAAGTAGTTTTTTTATTTAAAATTTAATATATTTTAATTGAATATTCTATAGTTTAAGTAGAAAATTCATCTGGTTGGTTGAAGATTGATTTTTGTAACTTAAAATTTAATTATTTTAAATTTTAGTTGACAATTTATCTTCTGTAGTCAAAATTAATTTTTTGTTCGTCAAAAAATCTACAATTTCAGTTGAAGATTCATAAGTTTACTTGAAAATTTATCATATAGGGTGATAATTGAACTTTTCTTTAATTTTGCGTTTTTGGTTAAAAACTGAATTTTTTTAGAGGAAAACTAATAACTTGTTGCAAAATTCCTTTACATTGCAATTTTTTGTTCTATTTTGTTGAAGAATGTTTAGAAATAACTCCATGAATTAAATGTTCCCATTTATATAATTACTTGTCTTAAAATTTAACTCTTTTTATAAAAATTGATTTAATTGATTAAAGATTCATTATTATACTTGAAAATTTATTTCATTGGTTGAAATATGTGCTATTTTTTTTTTAAATTGTTTTCTCTTTGGATGTAAAGAATTTTCTTGAAAATTTGGTTTCTTTTTTCGTTGAAAATTATTTGTTTATTTAATTAAAAATTTAATCAATATTCCAGTCGCATCTTCCATTGTAATTTTAATTGAGAAATTCTCTCATTGGCTAAAAATTAATTTTTTTGACTAAGAAATCAATGCTTTAATTTTTGGATGAATAAAGATCACTTTTATTTGCCTTTTTGGTAAAAATGAATCTTCTTGGTTGAAAATTCATCTTTTTGGTTAAAAAGTTTAAGTTAAAAATTCATCTTTCTGATTTAAAATTGAACAATTTTAGTTAGTTATTCAGAATGTTAGTGGAAAATTCATCACTTTCTCTGAAAATGTAACTATTTTTTTTAAAGTTAGTTTTTTTGTTGAAAGTTTTTTTTTAGAAAGAATTTTTTTCTATTTAAAATATTTTAAATAAATATTTTATATTTTGAGTTGAAAGTTTATCTGTTTAGTTGAACATTGATTTTTGTAACTTAAAATTTAATTATTTCAACTTTTGGTTGACGATATATCTTCTGTAGTCAAAATTAATTTTTTGTTCGTTAAAAAATCTACAATTTCAGTTGAAGATTCATAAATTTATTTGAAAATTTATTTCGAATAGTATTGCATAATATTGCGCAATATACTTGATTGAGTACTCGCGCACGGCGGCCCTTAGCGGCGAGGGTCGCAACTATCTCTCGCACGGTCCCTTGAAAAAGTGCTTAGGCCAACACTTCTCGGAATTACAAAACCGGATGGACTTCTATTGAATGTGTAGTAGAAAACTACTACCAATTAGTCTTTTTCTACTAATTCCGATATAGAGAGTACTTTCTTAAAGTTGTAGAAGAATAAAAAAAATCTTGATAAATACTCTCGTATTCAAAGCAGCGATACGGTTTCTCGAGTCAATTAATTTTTTGCAACAATAGCAAGCGTCGAGTAACGTATGATTTCCTTAGAATCCTGGTGTTGCCGGTGTGTTATCTTATCGCTGTAACCACGCGACGCTACGCCACGGGCCGCGTCGGTGTGTTGGTAACCGGACCTATAAAGCGAAAAGTGTGCGGTATGCCAGATGCTCGATTAGGATAGGGGAAAATGCAAAAGTGCGAAAATGCGAGAGGAGGTTGGCAGCCAGTGGTTAGAAATAGTGGGGCTTTTAAAGGCGCCAGTGATTTATTCCTGTGGGCAAACGCGTTAAATGACCCGACACCGATTGCCAGAGAAATATTCCAGATTAAAACACATCATTAAACGAGCATGAGTGGGTCGAGGACGATTGCGGCTTTAATTAAATTAATTGCACGCGTAGATATAACCAGGCAAAGAGGACAATTGTGCTCTGCAGCTTTCAAGAATTTTTAATCAGGCCACACTCTTATACTTTTAGAATATTCGCAAATATAAAAAAAAGTTTTGTTGTTTAAGTTTGAAAGCTCGGAATTTAAAAAATTAAAACTGTTCAAGTGTATACATTTAGGTATATAGCCACTAGATTTAATTATTGTTTCTTGAAACAGGTTGCAGCGCAACGTTAATATTGCTTTTTGGGACTGTTTTTGGTTCGCTCTTTTGCATTTTTTTGAATTTTTTAACTCACAGTTTCCAGTAGAGGAATTTTTATTGTGAAAATTTATTTCTTAAACGGAAAATTTCCATTTTAAATGATACAGTTATTTTAAAGGCATCGTTATTCTGTACTTAAGTTTTTGAACATATGATTCAAAAGCGATTTAAGGAATCTTTTGAGAACCTTTTGACCATATTATATGAGGTTATAATAATCTACTAATAAATATTACGAATTGTCTGCATCGTCAATTTATCAATTAAACATTTTCAAGTGAGTGAGATTACTTTATGATAAAATATATTTTTGAATATTTCTTAACATTACTGATACAAGAAAACGTTTTAATTTTAAATGCTCCTTTGATATGCGTAAGTAATTATATTGTTAACATTATTTAATGATAAAATATATTTATGAAATTTTCTTAACAAAAGGAAAGAATAAATTGTTATTCTAAAGGATTATTTTCGTCAATAATTATACTATTAACATTTTGCTACCATTCAATAATTTGTAATCATTTTATTGTATAATAAAATATATTTTTGAATGTTTGGTACAATTATTAATAAAATAACATGTTTTGATTTAAATCATTCTTTAATATTAGAAATTAATTATGTTCCGTAAATTTTGCTACCATACAATATTTTGTAAAGATTTATTTAAAGATCTTTATATTTCTAACACGTCAAAATAATCTAGGATATTTCAAGACACTGTTTTTGATTTTGCAGTAAAAAAACTTTATATTATATCAAAAAATATTGCAATGTTTTTGAAGTTTTTATAAGATTTAAGCGTAATAACCCATAAGTCCTGACTGAACACATTTTTAAAATTTATTTAAACGGCTCTATTAAGGATGAAATTGGTCATAGAAAAAATCGACAATACCTATTTCCGACGTAAAATTGTCTGATCTTTCTATTTCTGCAGTTGGAATTTTGAAAAAATGCATATTTGAAAAGATATATTTGTTTATTTAACAAAAAACACGAATTGTCGAATGACGAAAATTTTTTATATGTAATTTTAGGAACGAAATCATCGGTAGATTTTTTTTATTTGCGCATTTAAAGTGTCTATGTACTGTAGCCTTCAAAATCTCTCTAGCGGCCGAAATTCAATTTTCTTTATTTTTGCGGTACTTTTTCCTGCAATAACAATTTTTTTTTCAATTTTAATAAAAATAAGTGCAAGATGGTTCTTTGGGTCGCTGATTGTGAATCTTCTATCACTTTTCCAAAATTCAAGATGGCGAATCCAATATGGCTGCCAAAAATTTCAAAAAATTGTTCTATTTTTATGTTAATTCGTATAGGTGTCTTCAGTTTGAAAAAAAATCAAGATGGTGGATACAATACAGCTGCCAAAAATGTCAAAAAGGTTTGAAATTTTTTGAAAATATGATTTGGGAGGTTATGGATCTTATATCTCGTTGCCTGGATTTCACCACGAGGAGGTGAAGGCAATAAACAAAGCCTCTTCTTTTTTTTTTTAATTTTTTCAAATTAAAATTTTTTTTATACGAAAATCTTTTATAATCAATAATCCAAATACTTAGTATAAGATTCTAACTCATCGATTCAGATTTTCAAAATTCAAGTTCGCAGATCCAATATGGCTTCCGAAAATTTCGAAAGTTGTTCAATGTTCATCAAAAATTTTATCGAGGGGTTTTTTGAATTGCTGATTACGAATGGCGGATCCAATATGGCTGCTAAAAATGTCGAAAAATGGTTCTAATTTCATGAAAATTCGTATAAGAGGGTTTAACGGATCGCTGATTACGATTCCATTATCAGATCTTTAAAATTCAAGATGCTAGATCCAATATGGCTGCCAAAAATTTCATAAAAATTGTTCAATTTTTAGACAAAATATATTATGTGTCGTTGCCCGGCTTTTACAACGAGGAGGTAAACGCAATAAAGAAGGACTCTTATTTTTTTCAAATTTTTAAACTTTTTTTTATTTTTATTACATTTTTTTATAATAAAACCTTTTTATAATTAATAATCCAAAATCTTAGTATTAAATTCTAACTTATTTATGTTAGGTTAAATAACAAGAAAATGATCAAAGTTTTAGTATTTATAAAATTTTAAAAATCAATCAAAAATCAAATTTTTAAGCCAAACAACGTACGATATGAAAGAGGTCGAGAGAAGAAAAATCTTGCTTCTTTAGAGCCCTACAAGATTATTAAAACAAATTTCTGGATTTTCTCAAAAAAAGTAAAAAAATTTATTTTCTGGAAATACTATGCAAGATAAAAAAAAATTATGTTGAAAAAAAGATCTACAAATTTGTTAATAATTACTTATTCATAGGATGCATGATTTTTGTTTTATATGTAAAAATAACTTTGGAAAGAGAAAAATTAGATTTTTGGAAAATCGATACTAGTAGAAAACAAAATTATTTAATAAAAATTGTGCACCTAAAACACATTTACAAATTTTTAATGAATCACTTTTTGATAAGACGTGCAGTTTTGGATTTAGTCATCAAAATTACATTGAAAATAAAAAAGTTGTGCAAAAACGACAAACGTTACACACGAAAACAAATTGAGAGAAAAAAAGTTGTTCTTCCAAAGAGAACTAATTTTTTAAATTTTTTTGCATATATTCATTATTTTTTTTGAAAAATTCTACAAAATTTCTTTTAACCATTTTTAATAAGATTATTTGATACATTTTATGATTTTTTTAAAACGAATTCGATAAGCAAATGGATTATTCGGGCATCTATGAACGGAAAATTTTTTTTTAGGGCCGTCGTGTTGATTAGGAACTTATTTATAATTTAATTAACACTCATAATTATTTGATAAATCCTATGATGTTATAAAGAAATTTAATAAACATATGCCTTCTTTGGGTATTTTTTGAGGAAAAAGTTTTTTTTAATCTCAGTCCTTTACATTTTAAGTTTCTCATTACTTACATTCTTTAAAAAACGCTGCAGCTTCAGGCTAATGCATTTTTATTAATGTTTTAAACAAAATTTGAATGTATCAACGAATTATGCATTTTTCTGAAATTATAATTAAGTTCCCAATTATAAGAACTAATCATAAATGTTGCTAAATTTATTATTAAGATCACAATTAAAAAGTGTGACATGGAAAAAAAAGAATTTTTCTATCGACAGATGTGCCGATAATACATTTTTTAATAAAAATTCTTATAAAAAGTCATAAAATTGATCATAAATTACGATTTCTTTCTGAAATTATCATAAGTTCCGAATTAAAAAAGTTCTCATAAAAAAACACACGATTTCTTCTTCCGACAAATGCCTCATCTATGAATTTGTTTCTAAAAATCATAAGATTAATCAACAAATTATGTAAATTTCTAAGATTAGAATAAATTTCTTATTTAAAGAAAATTTTATCGAAAAAAACGATTTTTTTTGTAAAATATACCTGATTGATGCATTTATTTATTAAATTTGTTTATAATATTAACAGTAATAATCTCAAGAAGAAATGTTTCCATCATGATATTGTTTTTATCAAAATTTCTTACAATATAATTTTTAAAAAAACGTAAAGTTGTGAAAATTACATTGAAAATAAAAAAGATGTTCAAATACGACAAAGGTTACACACGAAAACAAATTGAGAGAAAAAAGTTGTTCACCCAAAGAAGAACTAATTTGTTACAATTTTTTTATATATTCATTATACCTTTTGAAAAATCTTACAAAATTTCTTGTAACCATTTTTAATAGGATTCTTCATTTTGTTTTTATTTATCGAAAGTTGTAGGCCGAAAATCAATCATTCAAATTTTGAGCTAATATGTGTAAAAAATATGGGGAAACGTTTTTGAAGGATTTTCAGCGTTTACAAATTTCTACAACATTTATGTGTAAATTTTTTCACAGAACTCCAAGTTTTACGTTTATTTATCGAAGTTGATATGAAAAAAATAGATAATATGAATATGATAAATATGATAATAAATAATATGAATTACGAATTAGAAAGTATAATTAGAAGTTTAATATATAAATGAAAACAAAGATAATGTTTACTTTCTGATAAGAAATTATTTTTAAATAAGTTTAGTTTAACGGAACAAAATTTTAAAAATATCCAATGTGGTGTTCATATCATCTGGATTTACAACATTTTGAACCGAACATCTTGACTAGAGTGGAATATTACAGATCCTTTTAAAAAAAAAATTTAATTTTACCATGACCTGTAAAACACAAGACAGAGACGCAATTGCAATAGAAATAATTGAAGATTTTTAAACCCTTCTAAACAAGACTCTAAAAAACAGTTTTTTTATTTATCTAACCTTATCTCTATTTTAACTATTGAAATAATAATCACCAAAGTTTCACAAAATGCGCACATTAAAAAACTGAAAAATTAAAAAGGAATTCAATTTTAAACTTTTTAAATTTAAAAAGCTTTACCAAATAATTCTTTTATACTCGCAATTTTAGAATTTAAAAGCTTCTAAATGTAAAATCTTTTAAATTACACAACTTTTTAATTTAACTGAATTCTAATAATATTCATGCAAAAATTAAATAAAAAACTTAAAAATTTAATATTTTTTGCAATTATAATTTATTGAAGAAAAAAATATTTTTACGGTTCTTTTTGGAATTAAACATTTTTTATTCTCATTCAGCATCAATTATTTGATGTAAAGAATGCAGCGATTCATTACTTCTTAAACTAAAAAGAAAATTGAAAAAAAAATTAAAATAATTTCCCCTTTTTAAAAAAAGTCCCCTATTTACCCGAGAATTGAACTGCTAACCACCTATAACTGCCAAACTGGATGACGAATTTTTTCATTAATTTATTGGTGTTGGATTTATGTTCTAACCTCAACATTTTTGAATATTAATTTAATTAATAAATTAGCAGTTTTTCAGCCTTCAAATCCTCGAGAAAGAGTTATTTAAAAAAGTGGTGAACATTATTATTATGTGGAAAATGTACATTTATATTTAATGAAAAAGTTGAATTTAAAAGTTTCGATATTGAGATATTTTTAGGACCAACTCAGACATAGAAATTTTATTTAACTTATCCTTGAATATTATTAAAATTCAGTCAAATTAAAAGGTTGTTTAATTTAAAAGCTTTTACATGTAGAAGCTTTTAAATCCTAGATTTGCGAGTTTAAAGAATTATTTGGTAAAGGTTTTTAAATTTAAATACTTTAAAATTGAATTCAATTTAAATTTTTCAGTTTTTTAATGTGCAAATCCTTTTATATTTAATAGTTTTAATTTAAAAGTTTGCCTGTTTTTTATCGCTTAAATTTGTAAGTTCTTTTAAAATTATAATTTAGTTTTATAATTTTTTAAATTTTCAATTAGAAATATTCAAAATTTTAAAGCACATAGTTGAATCGCAAAAGCTTCTAACATTGATAGTTTTTCTCTTTAAACATTTTTTAATTTCAAGTTCTGGTGTCACACGGGCACAAAGAAGAAAGATGTGTAGAAATTGGTGGAGCTTCGAAATAAGCCATTCTCTCCTCACTTTGCAGCTTAATAACAATTTCAAGTTTGCAGATAAAAATTGAATTTTTTTTAATATAAAAAAGCGATTTTAAAGCTATCAATAAAATCAAAAATCTTAAAATCGATTTTTAACCCTAAGGCCCGTTTCCTCGCGGAGCGTCGCAATTACAATTATATAAAATTATTATAACAAATTAAATGAATTTTATAAGCTGATTTAAAAAAAAATGGTTAAGCTATAATTATATCAAATTTCGAAGATTTAGAATTTGATCTTTTGCAGTAATATTTTCATGGGAACGCGGTCATAAATGAACCTTTTAAGGACGGTCTGAGTTGCATTTTATATAAATATTACAATTTGTCGTATTATAAAGTAACTTAAAAGTGCACTTCACTGTCCTGGCTGTTTCGTGAAATGACGATTACGTACGACCTTCATGATTAACGAATTTTCTTGAAAAAAAAGAAGAAAAATTAATGTATATAGAGAAAAACTTAAAAATGCTTTCGTCACAGTGAATAATGAACCTCGTTTCATGATTAACGATTTTGAAACTGCAGAAATTTGTAATTACCTCATAGCATATATTTTTTTGTTTATATTTTTTTCGCTTTCTTTTTTTTAGAAATTTGAAAGCCGGTAGCAGTGATTCCAACTTTGGCATGTTTGGCAGCGGCACTCATTGGTCGCTGTTGGCACGCGATACAAACTGGATATAATTAACAATTATTGGAATTATGATATATAATCATTATAATTTACACATGAATATCAGAAATTACCTAATTTTTATTGCAAGGTTAAAAGAAGATAATAATGCACATATATAGTAAATAATAGCATACTTTCTTTAAATTCAAAAGCTAGATTCATATTTCATTAACCAAGGTTTTTGCATTATTATTTTTTTCTCTCCTTAAAATACGATTTAGGTTATTTCTGATATTTATGGGCAGTTTATAAAAATTATCTATTTTAATTTCAATAATTGTTAATCATACCCGGTTTAAATCACGCGCCAACAGCGACCAATCAGTGTCGCTGCGCCAGGCAAGCGCAATAGCCCAACATGCTAAAGTTGGGATCAATGGCCGGTAGGGGCGAGAACCGGCAGGCAGGTATCTCCGACACCCCAGATATTTTATATAATAATGATTATTAGAAAAGCTATTGTCGATGAAATCGTTAGAAACAATGTTCTAGTTTTCCCTCATTAGTCTTCATGCATAAACAATGTTTTATAAATTAGTCACACAATGTTGAGATTCGCAGCAGAAAAAAAAGTTTTATTTTTTATTTTACTGTACTTGTAAAAACACACTAATTCTCGTATCACGTTCAAACCGGGCTCATTCGAAAGCTTATCTCTCTAGCTTAAAAGGATATTTTGTTTTTTGTGATTTAATGTTTTAAAAATATAAACAAATCATTAAAAACAAAATAAATAAAATGGAGCACGCTCCGGCTGGATTTTTGATAATTATAAGTTAATTCCAGTTTATTTTGAGGTGTTTATACATAAATATTTAGGGAAGTATTTAATATTTAATTCCTCCAGTGTAAATTATTTTATTTTGCACTTCCTTTTATTTAATATTTAGACACAAAATTGGAGACAGAAAGTATTTTTCTGTAGGTTAAGCAATCAGCTGTTCGCGTTGACTGTGCTGACCGCTACCCACCCTGTGACGGAGCCCGTCCACTAGTGAGGCACATCCGTCTTTTTTATTCATTTTGTTAAATATGCATTAAAACACTTGGTCGGTTTTTAATCAATAAATTTTGACATTCTATCTACTAAAATTTTTTTCTTTTTTATAACCTACTGTATAATGATATAATTTTAAGTTAAAGTTAGAGTGCTGGTACCGCCCATTACTTCTGAGTTATTTACTTACTTTCGTTTTCGTTCTGGAATCACGGAATGTTGAAAATTGAAAACGCGTACAAGAATTGTCCAAACGGTCGAAGTGAGGTCAACATTTTTTTTTCATCACATTACAAAATAAAAAAATATATTGATTTAAAGGACATTAAAACACTTATTTTTGGTAGAATTTAACATTTTTTCTATTACCAGTTTTGGAGAAAAAAATTATTTACCGCTTTTCCTGCATCTCGGAAAATCCGTACAATTATAAACTTCACTCGTGATATTATTTCATTATCATCCAAGTACATTGAATATCCATTTTCAACCAAACTTCGTCGGAGAAGATACATTTTGAATACCTGGACTACCAAAATTAATTTTTAATACGACAAGACCCTTTCATTATCATCCAAGTATATTGATTTTCAATTTTCAACCAAAGTTCATCGGAGAAGATGTATTTCTGATACTTGGACAACCATGATCAATTTTTAGTAGGACAAGACCTTTCTATTATCATCCAGGTAATTAAATTTTAATTTCCAACCAAACTTCCTCGAAAAAGATGTATTTTTGAATACATGGACTACCAATATCAATTTTTAGTACGACAAGACCTTCGCTTGGATGTGGAGCAGTTATGTACCAAATTTCAAATGATTTCCATTTTTTGTTTTGGAAATATCGCAAGTTAAGTTTAGAATCGTACAGATTTGCATAGACTCAGGAAAAGCGGTAAATATTTATTTCTCCAAAAGTGTTAACAGGATAAAAAATTAAACTCTACAAAAAATATGCACTTTAATGTCCTTTACATCTGTATATTTTTTATTTTATGATTTACTAATACGCTTCTGAAAGCGACAAGTGTTTTTCACTTTCGGCATTTTTGCAAAAACATTCGCCCTAATAAACTCATAATCAATAAATAAAAAACACCTAATCCAAAACAAGGCATTTTCAAATTTTTCAAATGAGACTGATTAATATTTTAGGCTACGTGAAAATAGAAGGCCCGTCGTTTTTGTTTTGAAATAAAAAATAATAATTAGTAGGACTAAGCATTTGTCGCCAAGGTTTTTAAAAATATGCTAGTCAGCATAGAAATTTCCTGTACTACTCCTTAAGCAAATCGATTGACGTTTGACTGAAGTAAGCAATGACCCAACAAAGAAATACATACGAATAACCAATTAGTTAAAAAATTTTCCAAAAAATAATTCAGCGAAAGAGAAGAATTTTTAACAAAAAAGTTACATTTCCAACTAAACTAATATATTTCCTAATAAGAATATGAAATTTCTATCAAAAAATGATAAATATTCAGCAAAAAATGTAATAGTTTAATTTTCATTGAAAAAACAGTCCTAATTACAAAGACTAAAATGAATTTTATATCAAAAATAATAATGTTATATCAAAAAACAAAAAAAAATTAACAAAATACATGCATCTTCAACCAAAACTTTAATTTTGAAAGGAATTCTCAATCTGCTAGTGTAATTTCCAACAGAACACAAACATTTTTAATGACATTGTTGTATTTTTCTCGAAAGACGATAAATGTTCGACGAAAAATGAGATGGGTCAAATTTCAATGAAAAAGGTCAATTTAGAAAAGAAACCAAATTTCAATAAAATTTTTAAATTATAAACAAATAAACGGCATTTTTAACTAAAATTATGGTTTTTGAGAAAAAAAATATGTTTAATAAAGTACTTCCACGTTCAAGTTCGTTGAAAAAAACGTATTTTTTAAGTTTCGACACGTTAAATGATATGAAAATTACGGTCTCAGATAACTGTACACGCGACAAGACATATTCTTTTAACGAGAACAATTATCTGCTCGTTTTTAAGAGTTGTAAGCAGATGAAAAACATTGTTTTATTTATATGAAATTCACTGCAATTATCTCGGTGTAGTTGAGAAACTTTTTCAAATCACATACCTACAAAGTTTTCAAATCATGCACGATTTTCTGTAAAATGCACAAAAAGATGTTCGAAAATGAACCGAGTTGTTTTTTTAAAGAAGAGACATTTAGTACGCGTGTAGCGCGCACTATTTTCTTTGAAAAAAGCATGTTTACCATATTTTTTGCTAAGTTAAAATAAATTTCCTCTGAAAAAATATCATGATTAAGGAAAATGCAAAGTAATTCATATCAGCGCTGGAAAGGCAGTGTGCAGATGCATTATCTGATTCTTTGAATGTACCGCCATACTTCAATGAAACAGACGCATCTATGGCGTTATTATTAATGAAACGCTTTTAGATGGCTAAATTAACAGAAAATGAATACAGTTTTTCACATTTTATTCGTTTTCGTAGGTGCAGTTTATATAAATATTTTTTTTCAAAGAATATGAGTTCTTAAGGATTTGTGGAATAACTAAAAAAAATTTTGAAATTTCATACGCAAATTTGTCAATACAGGAGCTTCTCAAATTTGAGCTATCTATTCGGAATGCATGATTTCGGTGTTTTTTTCAAAAGAAACGATGACAGTTCCTCGTCAGATTTTTGCACAATAACCGCCAAAGATTTAATCAGCGCAGAAATAAAAAGGCATTGACATGCACCTTACTGTTAGTTTGTACCATTTTTTTATCCAAGATAATCATTACCAAAGTGACCGGACCACATAAAAAAATCGAATAGTAATTGTGTTCAGGCGCTGCAATCAAGAACTGTGAAACAGAGTTGGTTTCAACTAGATTTGCAATATCAAACCCTGTTGCAGCCATAAAATAATTTTCTAAGTTGTGGTCAAACTGAGAATTGGGCAAACATTTGGCAATTTCCCCACTGGGTGTGACATTTGATAATGTGCTAAGTGTTTCATTTGCCCTATGATGTCACCTCTGATCCCATAATCCATTTCGAATAGATTATTGTTTGCAGAAGAATAGCAATTAGTCAATAATGTAGGGAATTAAAGTTATATGTTAGAAACAAAAAATAAATAATTAAAACAGAGGTATTATATGGAAGGTAAAAAGGGTTGTGGAGTATCTCGTAAAACGAACTTTAGACTAGAGTGAACCTCGTTATTGTTCTAAAGCTCTTGCTGTATTATGTAAGCACAGTACAACTGGTAGGAAGTTGCTGAATAGAACGAAAGAGATATGCGTTGCTACCACAGTCACGCAATTCTCAATGGTAATACTCTGCTCTGTACTACACTGGTATCGTTAAATCCCACGTAAGATTACACAGACAGTAAAGATATTGCAAAGATAAAGTGGAATTCGTTGACGCGTTGCGTTGGCGGCACAACTAATCTAAAATAAATGATTCAAGAAACTTTTAAGAGACTGTCCATAAATCACGTAAGCCTTATAAGGGGTGGGAGGGTTAGCAAAAATATCATTGACAATCACATGGGAGCATGTAAGGGTTATTTAAAGCAATCACGTGATTTTTTTAATTACACATTTATTTTCAAAAATATTATAAGAAACACAACTCCCAAATAAATAATTTTCTTGTTTAAAATAATCGGTGCTTCTTGTCCTGAAATTCAGAATGATTATAAGGTTAGCAATTTCTGTGGGAATTTTAAGATATGCGTCATGAAAGCTTGATGTAGAAGCTGTTCCTAAATTTTTCTAAATTTTTAAAAAAAATTTTAAAAACGGTATCAGCGTAAAACTCCAGTGTAACTGAAAATTTCAAGAGGTTTAAAAATTGTGCTCGGTTTATTAAATTTAATATAAAACATGTATTCTATATTTTTCCAGAGAATAAAAATAGAAACAAAATATGAGTGACGTTAATACAAACGATTTATTATGTTTCTATATCATAATATGACGTATACTCATTGTATTATATATTAGACAAATATAGACTGTATATTTATATTGAAATTAATTAACCAGACAATATTGTCTTTATAAATTACATGTTTGGAGAAATTTATTCAAAAAATTGATTCACCATGTTATTTTATTTTTTGTACATCATATTCCTATGTAATTATTTCGTGAAAAAAGTTTCATTTTTAACCAGAAAGTATGAATTTGAAACAAAATAATAAATTTGTAGCAAAATGGTTAAACCTTTAACCTAAAAATTAAATTTTAACTGAAATATGAATGTTGCACAAAAAAATGATTTCAGGACAAAGTAGTTTAACCAAAAAAAAAAGTTGAATCATCAAACAGAAAGAAGATTAAATTTCTTCGAAAACAGATAAATTTTTATATGAAAAATATGAATTGGGAAAAATTGAATTTTCATTGGAAAAAGAATTTAATTTGAATTCTCAACATCAAAATATAAGTTTTTGAAACAAGAAGTTAATTTTCTACGAAGATTATACTTGAAATTTCAATTTAAAAAAACGATGCTTCAACGAAGAAGCTTCATTTTTATTAAAAAAGGATGAATTTTTTGAAAAATATTTAAATTTTTTACATACAGATTTATGTTTCTCCAAGAAATATGTGATTGCAAAAAAAATAGTTAAATTTTTACCCAAAAAGATTTCAGATTGACTTTTCAGAATGAAAATATGAGTTTCAAATAAAAATAGAAATTTTTTATGAGAATATTTGCATTTTCAACACAACAATACGAGTTTAAAAAATTGGTTAAATTTTAAGCCAATCCGTTGCCTTTTTGTCGGAAAAATGCAATTTCTAGTAAAACAGACAACATTTTTTGATAAGAAGACAATTTTTCAAAAAATGGTGGAAATTGTAACCAAAAAAGGTTTTAATTTAAATTTTAGCATGGAATATTAATATGAAGCTCGTTGAATTTTCTACACAACATGACGAATTTTAAAAATAAAAATTTAATTTTGAATCAAAAAGGATACTTTTTTACCAAAATTTTTTAATTTTGACACAAATAATAAAATTTATACCTAAAGAGGTAATCTTGTGGAGGGAGCAACTCGCCGAATTATTGGAAAAAAGGGACATGTTGTTTTTAATTTGAAAAAAGAGACACGGCGCTTTTGAAGGATTAAAAAGTGACACGTCGTTTTAATCTTGAAAAAAGGGACGTATAGATTATTTATTTATTATGACTTTTTATTGCAAATTTTAATTAGTTAGTTTGCTGATTATTGATTTTTGAAGTGGAAAATTTGTTATCCTTAAAAATGATACGCAGTTACCGCTGTTGCGAATTTACTAATTTTTATTTTCATTATTTTTTAAAAACGCATAAAATGTAGCTATATTTCCTTCGTACATATTTGTCATATTTTATACGCTCAAAACCAAGTTTTCCCTTTCTTCCACTAACCCAACGAACTCCAAAAAATAAATACAAATACAAGGCAAACAAATTACCAACAAGAATATTATACAAGAGTTACCGCAAAACTTTATTTATAATTTTTTCTAATTCAACTTTTAACATTTTTAACCAAGAATCTTTTTTAAAAGAAATATAAAAATTTTGAATTAAAAATGAAAACATTTCTAGTTTATTCCACTTAGAAGTTTAATGTTATAGAAGGGACTTTTTTACGATTTTTTCTTTGAATCCCTGGCTTTTCCCTGAACTAAAAAATTCCCTTCCTTTAAACAAATTGTTGTTAACTAGGTTCGTTTGTTACTTACCAGGTTTGTTACGATAAATTATATTTTTGTTACTATTTAGAAATTTTAAGAAACTATTTGTAATTTTTATAAACCGCTTCTGAAGTTAAATAAAAATTGAACTACAACTGTATATTAAACTATTCCATTTCTGGTTAAAAATGTATCTTTTTTAGTTTAATATTTAACTATTTGTTTGGAAGTAAAATATTTTGCAGGATAATTATAGTTTTAGGTGAAAAATTCTATTGTTTTGTAGAAATATCGTATGTTTTTTTAAGAATTTAAATATTTTGTTAAATATACGTTTATTTACATATACATCGATTCTATTAAAAGTTCTAAATTTTTCGTTTGGATTCAACTTCTTCTTATTTAAAATTAAAACTTTTTGTGTGAAATATCACATTTCATTTTTCATTGAGAATTCATCTTTTTGGTTATTCTCTACTACTTTTAAATTAAAATAAAAATATTTTTTGACTCAAATATTAACCATTATATTTTCTGTTAGGAATCAATCCTTTTGCATTGAAAATTTAACTAATTGATTGAAAGCTAAATTTTTTGTTCAAAATTTATTACTTTAATTCAAAATTCCAATGGTTTGTTGCAAATTTAATCATTCTGGTCAAAATTACACTTTTTGGTTAAAAAAGCAACTATTTTTACCCAAATTCTATTTTTTTTTTGTTTAAAATTTCCGCTACTTGCTTCAAAATTAATCTTCGTACCTTAAAAATTTAAGTATCTGTTTAAAATTGAACTATTTTCTTGAAAATTCGTTCCGCTTCCCTGAAAAGTGAACTATTGATTATGGATGCAAATGTTTGGTTGATCGTTTTTTTTTTTCAATAAAATTAAACCATTTGTTTGAAAATTTATCTTAGTTCGTCAAGAATTCCACTCACTGGTTACAAATTGAACTATTTTCATCATCATTTAATGAGTTCTATTTTAATTTTAAACTGTCTTCCTAAAAATTTGTCCACTTTTATGAAAGTTGCGAAATAGAAGCTTTGGTGTGTTTCATAATATGAGGAAATGGTTCACACGTTTCAGACGGTCCGTGTTTGCAGGCACCCGATTTAGGTTCAAGGCCAGTGCAAGCCATCCTCGAAACTGTTATTATATCGGACGTGGAATGTAGTACAATCAATCTCAAAACTAAACAATATTTAAAACTAACTTCTTTAAATATTAAAGGTGGCTTTCAAGCGTAATTTAGAACAAAATAATTTAGGTAAAATTCTTTATTTCACAGTAGTTACTCAGAGTTTTGTTTTTTGCTTTCTGTTTACGGAAGTGTCGATATTCTTATTTAAACCTAATGATCCAGGCCTCATTTTGTTCTTTCAAGGATTCTCTTCAATTCTGTTTGGTTGGATTTTATTTAAAAAAAAATTACAATTAATACAGTTATATTTGTCATAAACAATGAAAATTTACATTTTTATAATCACTACTCTAAAGCAAGAATTTTCTTTAAAGAATTTTCTGCAATTACAGAAGATTCTTCAAAGAATAAAATGAGGCCTTGATTATTAGGCTTAAATAAGAATTGTAACTTTTCCCTAAAGAGAAAGTAAAGAAGAAACTCTAAATAAATATTTGAGAATGAACAAATTTTTTATCCAAATAGGATGATGTATGTTTTATAAACACAAATTTAAGATTCTTTTATGGTGACATGATTTGGTGTTTAAAACCAGAAAACTTTTTACCTCTTATCGCCAGACATTGAAATCGTGCATCCCTGATTTGATTTTCTGCGTTTCCAACGAAAGCACGAGTTCCCTTAACAGCACCAACAAAAATCTGTTTTCATGTACGATTCCAGGACTTCAAATGTAAATACGGGCTAAAAGATTTCTTTTCTGTCTTTATTCACTGTCTATATTCGTTATTGGATTTGTTTTGCAGCTCGAGACTGAATAAAAAAGAAGCAATCACGCTTGCCGGTTTTTTAAGATCCTTCTATCATCATTTTTCTAAATAAAAATGATATTTTAATCAACTAAGCAGGATCTCAAGCGATTTCATAGAACTTCAGATATTTCAAAAAATGTCCAGGAATACTATTAAATTTCATGTAATTCTACGGGAATCATTTGGTTATTATACTTAACAAGATACCAAAGCGTTTCAAGTTGTAATAATCCTATATAAAGGTGGTAATAAAGCTGTAATAGCAAATGAAATAGTCACTAAATTTAAGGCGGTCTTCCTGATAGTAATATCAATTTGAGCAAACTGCCGAATTTATTTGTGATAAACTAACCGAAAATAAAAGTCTACTAAAGTGTTAAGTGTTTTTTCTGTCGCAGAAAAAAGGTTTGAACAATGAAGCATTGTGAAGATTCTGCAGAGCTTGAGGCTAACTGATTTTTTAAATGTTATCCTAGTTACCCAATGGGCACAAGACATTCTAAAGAAGTGCTTTTAATGTATTTATATGTCTTGAAACTCGACACATTTAAAACATACTTTGAATCTTTTCATGTCTTTAAAGGTTCCTCAGGACCTCCTCAAGACGTCTCCTAAAATATGTATATAAGACAACCTTAGTACGTGTCTACATTTGCATTACTTCGTTGTGTGCTTAAAGCTGCTAAAGAGGAATTTTTAATGAAGAATTGGTTTACGAATGATCAGCGATTTCTAGCGACAAATCATCAATTTGGTCAACCGAGAACAACTTATCGACAAAAACTTTTTTTCAAGACAAGCTAAGTTATTTAAATAGATATAAATTGAGACAGTTTTCATTTATTAGCCTTCTCTAATACGTGTTTGATGAAATCGTTCGGAATATCATAGTGATTTTACTGAAGCGGGAGCTCTGGTAGTCAAAGCTTTATCAAAAAGGATGGATTTCTTAGTTAAGGAAGTTGAATCTTAAAATTGAGAATGAGGTGATTGGAAGATCGATTTGGAAAAAAACAATATTATTGCATATCAGCTTACCTATAATAAAATATAATTAGGGCTACAGTGTTGTTGCTAATGTTCGTGATGATACTGAATCCTTTCATCGTAGCATAGATGATAAAATCTGAACGCAGTGTTTTGTCTTCTTTATAAATATTGGTTTATACAAGAGAAATTTTTAGAATAAATGATCTTGGTCTTCGTATTTTTGCTCTGATTGTTTCCACGTTTGTATTTTGCAAAATTTGGCCTGGTTTTAAATTGACCGAGGAATTCGAAACAAAAATTAATGGTTCCTACGATTGCAAGAATTCTCGCCTTTGACTTTTAATAAACAATCATTTATCGCTAAATAGCACTGAGAATTTTTATCCCCAATAAAATCGTGTAGTATATTTTTAATACATCTGCTGATTGATTGGATCGCACCGGGATATAAATGTTTTTCTGTTGATATCAACAGCTTTTGAGTAGACCCTATCAAAACTTTAGATACTTCCATGTATCTTTTGAGGAATCTTCCTGCAAATCATCAAGGTTCACTATTAAATCTATGAATAGGAACAAGTGGTTGCGCCACTCCTGATCTCGATGTCTTCACTAAATCTGGAAATTTTATTTCACAACCCATACTATCTTTTTTAATGCACTCGTATTTGATTCAGGATATAGCGTATGCCCTTTGAGCTGTTGCTAAGTCAAGTAATGTCACTGTCTTCTAGGTTAGCTGATTGAAGATTAGGTTTTCCGGAGGAATTCCAGATTTTATTGTATTTGGATTTGGAAGATATTTGCCTGTAACCCCCTAAAAAATCTGGGTACATTCATATCAGAAGGAATTTTATTTCCAACAACCAACGCTATGGTATATCCTGCTAAGGTAAGTATGTTATAAGATGCCCCTAAATTGGACAGCTATATACAAAATTCAAGAACAATTCCAGATTATGTTTCAAAAAACCTTCTTGCATTTTATTTGCAATACAGCCACCACTTTTTGATTGCTGAACCATACTGCTTTACCGTTGAGGGGGATAAGGATCCTAATAACATATTTAAGACGGAATTTGATGCTCGCCTTTTTCGGAAGGCTTCTCTTAGAGTTTGCCTGCAACCAGAATATGGTTCTCTGAATCAAATGCCATAGACTGGTGAATAGAGGATACTGTGGTTGAGTTGTTCATTTTGGAACAACTTGTGTGTGTTGAACTACATGTACCTGTGTATTTCTGTTGCCTTATGATGGATAATTTACCCTAAACTTCTCAGAATAAGCGAAAAAGGCGGAAAGACGCAAAACAACCAAGGAGACCTAGAAAAAGTGAAAGTATCAATAAAAAATGTTTCTGGATCTCGATTCTAGGAACAGAAAACTTCACATTATGTGTTAAATCAATAAAGCGAATATATCTATTTCTTGTGTTTAAAAACACTCAATTTCTTTTCTGAATAGACAATTGGACAACAGCCTATGACTAATTTTTATGTATCTAATATGTTGACATAGGTACAAAATGATCCTTATGGAAAGTGGTGTACAATGCACTGCTGTAAAGCACACTTTTAGTATTTCATAAATATCACTGCCAAACCACGTCACAAAAATCAATAGAAAAAATATAAAGTCAGGTTACGTGTCTAAGAGCATAGGTATTTTCAGTAATTTACATAGTGACATTTTTTTACGATATTTGAAAAAATAGTACCTAGGATAATATTGATTAAAACTTAAGATACCTTTACTCACAAACATATAAATAAAATGCTAGCCAAACGGAACCACCTTTAAAAATTTTTCTTGTACTGTTAGTGCATACTAAATATAATAAAAATTGTTCTCTAATTGACCATTCATACATTCTATGGAGAAAAACAAATTCTAAGAAATGTATGAGTAATTGCCAAGAAATTGACACTGTCTCCTAAATATTTTAAGTTTACACGTATCACTTATATTGAGTTGAAAATGAAAGAAATCAAAAGAGGAGTTCAACATTTTAGAGTTGAGGATTTTAAACATCACTTCAAGGTCTTTCCGACAGGTTTTTTTTTGATCACGCTGCATTGCTATTTTCGGGTAAAAATCGAAAATAATTATTCGAACTATTTGTACGGTGGGTAAAAATTATTAAGTTTATGCTTACGAAGAATTCGGTACAAAGAAAAATCGATTTACCAACATTTATTCCGAATGGTAGTACGTCTACCATCTAAATCAGTATAAATCAAAGAAATCGTAAAAATAGTCATATTTGCCATATTTTCAAAAATACTTATATATATATTGCATATACTATTTCAAGATCTATTTTTTATTAATTTTATTATAGCCACATGCTATTTAGCGCCTCCTTTAGCTTCGCGTAAAATTTATACCCATGAGGAATACATTTATCGATCTCTTAGTTTTGTATTCCCATTCTCTCTTGTGTTAAATTTAATTTTTAAAAAATATCTTCTAGGCGATTGTAAATTTTATTATTTTTGAACATCTCATTGCTTAAAATAAACAAGCTTTTAGCATTTACTTGTACATCATCTCAAAATCGATCAAAATCATTATTCTTTTTAAGCTCATGGTTAATGTACCAGGCTTTTTGTTAGATATGCTAAACAATATTCGAAAGCATTTCAAGTTGTAATAATCATACATAAGGGATTAGTGGTAAAAAAGCTTTAATAGCAAACGCAATATTCACTAAATTGTCAGTCAGTCCTTCTAATCGGGTTTTAAATTTGAAGAAACCACACTGTATGAAGATCAGAGATATAGTGAACATAGAAAACTTTACCCGAATTGAAACGACGGAACTACTTGTTTCGATGCAGTCTTTCAAAATCAAACTAGTCCACACGGACGAATTTTGCGAAATCTTTTTAAGTGAACTAACGTAAAAGAAAAGTCGAGAAAGCATGGCTAAAAAAATCTTGGGATCAAAGCTAAACTCTCGCCAAGCGGAGGAATCACTCAAGTTCGGGAGGAACGAATTCAAAGTCCTAACAGAAATTTGTATAGGACACGGAAACCTCCAGTATCGCAGAAATAAGAAAGGGCTTGAAGAAAGTCCCCTCTCTTTACTGTACGGAAACATTAATGAGACGTCTACTTATATTCTTTGTCACTTTTGTGCGATTTCCGGGAAACGTGTTACACTAGAGAGGATAATTTCTTGAGGTATCAATTTAGGTCACTCCGCAAAACAGCAGTAAAAAAAATCAATGAGCTGCGTAATGAGATTAGATAGTTTTTTATCACACCGACTTCATAAGTGCGATTTTACGTACAGCAAACTATACATAAAATAGTACCTTTTGGGCATAGACTGTAATATTTTTACTTTTGGTATTTGGTCTATTAGGGCACCATGCAACCGATGCTACTTACGGCCACTGTATCACAAGTAACTACTTTTTAATGGAGAAAAAACATTCGTAAAGGTCAATAATTTGGAAGATGAAAAAATTAAGATAAGTTTGATGTAACAGAAGCGATATATACGTTCGTTTGGAATTTGCTATATTAAAAAAAGCCTCTTCAAAGAGAATACTCTTGCAATGAAGTTTAAATATACATTGCTTACTTAGTTTTCTCTTTCTTACTGTCTCTTTTTCAACAAATCATCTAAGACCAAAACAGAAAAATTCATTCGCCATCTGATTAATTACGTCAAAAAATTTTTTATCAATTATCAAGTTATCTTTCTATAAAGCATGAAATCGCCAGATACCATAGTTAAAACTGTCCTTCAAAAGATATAACAATTCACGCTGTTCATTATGATTGATTTAAGGATTAGCTTAGATGAAAAAGGAAAAGTTTTGAATAAAGCAACAGGATTTACATGAGCGACATATGCGACATTTTTATGACTTACTTCTTTTAAGTAATTTAAGAAGTTCAAAGGCTATTTCTTTAACCCTTAGTTAATACCGGGAAACCAGCGTACCCGACCCTAAGTTTGATCTAGTTTTTTTCAGACTAAAATTTGCAGTCTGAATTCAAAATTTTGGTATAAAAAGAATTAGTTTAAACTTTGGGTGGGGCACACTGTACTCTCTAAGTGTTAAAGAACTACGGACATCTAATGAATTAATTCAAAGTTAGTGTGTGATTTTCGCGGCTATTGCATTGTATTCCGGAAGAAAACATAAAATATGTACTCGAACATATTAAATGAACCATGTTCGGGAGCAGTGCATTATGTTCCACTTGTCATAAATGTTCTCGAATACTCAAATATAGGTACAAAATGACCCGTATGGCAAGTGGCTTATAATGCACTGTTGTGGAGCACCATTCAAATGATGCATAAATGCCACTGTCAAAGTATGTCAAAAAATCGATGCAAAAATATAAATTTTCCCTGTGGGAAGATGCATACAGGTATTTTTAATAATTTATATCATGGATTTTTTTTCACGATCATCGAGAAGAATATTTAGCCTAAATAAACTGCTAATCGAACGGGAACCACGTTTACAGATTTGATTTGTGCTGATAGTATTTTTAAAGTCTACTAAAGATTTTTCTAATACCGCGAAGCTGCATGTAAGATTTGTTTCAGCTTATAGATATCACTTATATTGAGTTAAAAAATGGAAATTACGAGTAGAGTTTAATATTTTACATTTAAAGATTTTAAAAATAACTGCAAAGTTTGTCGAATGTCAAATAGAGGTTTTTTCTCGACAAGCTGCATTACTATTTTATGTTTAAAATCGAAAATAATAATTGTTACCATTAAGGCTGCGAGTTAAAATTATTACTTTTATACTTACGAAGACTTTTATCTAGATAAAAATCGCTTTATCAATGCTTATTTCGAATAACTGTTAATGATAATCATTATGTTTAAAAAATGTTTTGCCTAAAAGGTCTAGTGACGCTTCATATTAATTTAGCACAATAAAAATGAGAATATGTTTTCAAATGCTTAAGCCTAACATAGACAACTGTTCAAAATAGGCGTTTTTGTCATATTTTTAAATACTTTTGTGTATAATTCAAATACTTATTCAAGATTTATTTGTTATTCAGTTTTATCATTTCCGCATGCTATGTCACGCGACCTTTAGCATTGAGTAAAGTTTCTATCCATGATAAATACTCCCCTCAGTCCCAGTAATAGACACATTACCTTACCTCGTGTGAAACAAAATCGTTTGGAATATAATATTTAAATCACTGGAGCAGCAGCTCTGGTAGTGAAATTTCTGTCCAAAAGAATGAATTTTTTAGTTAAGGAAGTTAAATCCTGAAATTGCGGGAGAGGGTGAGGTGACTAGAAGAACAAAAAACAGAAAGACAGTATTGCGCTATGTCAACTTGTCCATAACACAATACAATTAGGGGCTGCAATTTAGTTGCTAGTTTTCGTGATGATAATGATTACTTTCATAATAGCATAGATGATGAAATCTGTAAGCAGATTTTGTCCTTTTTGTAGAATCGCGGTTAATCTGATTTTGGGCCAGCAACGGGTATACTCTCGAATCACTGATCAGAGCACAAATAAAATTATTACGTACTACTAAGTTTTTACAAGAAGTGAATATTTTATTATCGGGGCCACATGACTCCTTTTATTGAATTATCATTAAATACTTTATGAAGACATTAAACTCGACGTCAGGCAGAAATATAGAGCAAAGAGATTGCTTCTCTTTACAAAAAAATTAATTTCTTAAGATATCAATTCAGGTCACTCCATAAAAGGCAATAGGAAATAAAATCAATAAGCTGCAAAGTAAGGTCAAACTTTTTTTTAAAACAATAAAATGGCGGTAAAATGTCTATAATTTGCGAGATTTACATATTAAGATAAGTTTATTAAAACCGAAGCGATATCTACAATCAGTTGGAATTCGCTATTAAAAAAATATCTTTTCCAAGAGAATATGCCTTAGGTTCGATTTAAAATCAGTCGGCTCACATCACTGCTGTAACACACAACGATTTACAAATTTCTTTAAAAATTCTCACAATGGAGCAAACAGAAGAATGCTTAAATCATCTGACAAATTACGTAAAAGAAAATTTGACCAATTATCAAGTTCTCTTACTATCAAGAATTAAATTGTCAAATACATTGTTGAAAACGTCCTTTAAAGGATATCACAATTCACACTGTCCATTCTGATTGATTTAAGTATTAGCTTAGATGAAAAACCAAAGTTTTAAATAAGGTGACCATATTTGGACAACCTAGGGACACGAAGTTCTTCATTATAACATGTTATTCTGTGAACAACAAATACTCTCCAGAATTATCAGATTCTCTAAATTTTTTGTCGGGAAACTCACCTGTAGGAATATGTCCCAAATGCCTATTTATCCGATTGAGCAGAACAACCTGCAAATTCGAAGAATTACTTCGACGAGTGTGAGCACAAAAGTTTTTAGACTCAACAGTTCTTCAATTGAGGCTGGCTGACATCAAGCGGAATGCTGCGATTCAAGGTCATATTAATGCAACGATTCATTATTTTAATCCCTTTACCAACAAGCACAGATAAAATAAAGTGCTCTTCTGAAAGCAACTGGTTTCCCAAAAAACTGAATAACATGAATGACTAACCACTTAAGGCAGCTTTTAGGCAAAAATCGCTAGAAAGCAACGCCATTCTTGACCACATGCAAAAAACGGACATGTGTGCTCATCAAGACTCATTAACATTTAAAACCCTCGCACTGAAAATGAATTTTTCGGTTACTGTTGTTCCCTCGGTCAAAGAAGGAATTGGAGTCTGCTATCCGATAAATAAATTTTGCAGTGGCATGTTAGGCAAGCTTGAAAACAACGAAATCAACGTCTATTTGTTTACACTTGTGCTTTTCCTTTCAGCCTGCGATTTACGGTATGAGTATACCAAGGTAATCGAATTGAAATCACTGTTCGCAATCGTAACAATTTTCACCGGTCAAGTTTTAGTGGAAAATCCAAGCACGCTTTATGTTTCGTTACTGATCTTTGTCTTTATTACTGGTTTGGTATGGATCATATCAAGATTACTCAAATTTTAATTCACAACTGGGATCCGATAAATACTGTGCAAGTTTTACTGGGAATGGGCATACCTCAAGCACCATCAGTAACTCCGGAAAGAGTCTTTTTCACCTCCATCCTGATTATGTATCTGCTTTATTCAACCATTTTGATTGCTGGACTAACATCTCTAGAAGTGAATGGTGCAGATGAGATTGAGATGGACGATTTGGAAGCTCTTGACAAATCCGGTTTACAACTCATGATACATCCAAATTTCCTTCCCTGTCTAATTGCGCACGGATCGGCATCCCCATTAACCAACTTGACGAGAAAAAGTTCAGGTATTCCGTTTTCTAGGGTGATGAAGCAAACCTTCTGGACCACTACAGCAAGAATGGCTTTAGAGATGGGATCGCCTTACACGGATCGTTTTAATTAATTAATACTTCATATAATTCAGTCAGGTCTGCGACAGGAGTGGAAAACTCTTTACATACGAAGTGCTTCTACCACAAAAGACATGGAAACGGAAATTGAAGATGCCGGAGAAGTTGCGTATCTTCGTGAAGAATTCATGTGTATAGCTGCTCATGGTTTTACTGTATTTGTCGTATTATTTGTTGCAGAAATTTTTACCTTATCAGTGCAAAAGTATAGTCGAAAAAATCTGCCCACCTGGCAGATCAATTCTTATTGTACGCTTCGCTCGCGCGTCGGAGAATGAGTAGGGCGCGCGAATGTTGGTTCTTATGCTTCGTCTTGCATAAAATATTTGCCTTGGTCTTGGTATTTTTCCCACAGTTTTGCGTGTTGGCACTCGATTTTATCTAAAATGTGCATTTTTCTACACTTTGTGCAACATTCTTATATCAAATGGATATTACATTTATTTTTGCACCTCGGGCTGTTACTGCTTATTTAAATATTGCAACATATCTATTTAGATAATCTTGTTTTTAAAATAAAAAAGTGCGCACCATACGAAAAAGAATTTTTTTAATACACAATTGACTGCAACTTATGTTTTTCCCATAAATTTAATTTGTTTATTTTTAATGTTATTTATCACAATTTAAAACAAAAATACACATCCTAGGGTAAAATTGCTCGAAGGATATTTGTCGGTTTAATTTAGGCGATAAATTTTATTATTTAAAATTTTATTGTTAATTGTGTCGTTTTACCAAAAAATTAATTTTTTTATTTTAAATGTATTCTGATAACAAAAGATTATTAAGAATGTGTACATCTTTTTTTTAATTCACGATTTTCTTCATTTATGCGTTTTCTTACCTTTCTTCATTTTTACAAAGATTTGATTTCTTTATGGCCAATGTTATTTTTCACGATTAAAACAAAAACTATACTTCATATAAAAAAATGAATAATAACAAATTTTTAGATATTTTTTTGATGCACAATTTGTATCCGTTCATCTTTTGTTGTATCTTGTATAGTATGAAAAAAATTGAATTTTTTATTTTTTTTTTTTTCAGAACTTGCATTTCCAATTGGTTAAAAAAATTCAAAAAGTTGCTATGATAATATTGTATGGCCTTTAAAGAGTAACGTTTTTCTTTTCTTGATATTTTCGCATAGTGTGCGTTAATTAGTTTAAAATTTTCATTTTCGTTTTTGTTTTTATCGAAAAAAGTCATTCAAAAAAATTTTTGTATTTTGAATTCCAATGAACAGCCGTAATGATAATTTTTGAATTTAAAAAAAAAGTGGTCTCAACATTCTCTTAAATGGGCTCACTTTTTGAGTTTTTATCCAAAATGTCTGGCTAACGAACATGAGCTTCAGTTTTCGACACTAAAAGAGTGTAGCAAAGGCATTCGAAACAATCGTCGGGGTTCTGGTGAATAATATCCAACTACGAAGAATTACTTCGTTATATGTGGTCTCAAAGCATTTTAGACTTAACTGTTTATCAATAGAGACTAACTGACATCAAGCAGGGTGCTACGACTCAAGAGAGTATTGATGCAACAATTAATTATTTTAATCTGTTTCCATACAAGTATAGATCAGAAGGGTGCTCGTCTAAAAGCAACTGGTTTCCTGACAAGCTTAAGGACACAAGTGGCTATCCACTAAAGACGAGATTCAAGCGATTATTGGCAGACAGTCTCGCACTCCTTAAACACTTCCACAAATCAGACATGTATGTTGATCCAGAAAAACCGATTTTTAACACCTTGTCGATGAAGGTAAACTTTTTGCTCTCTGTTGTTCCGTCGGTCAAAGAAGGAATTGGGGTCTACAATCCGGTCAATAAGTCTTTCAGTGGTATCTTGGATAATCTTGAAAAAAAACGAAATCAACTTGTGCTTCCCCGTCCATCCAAGATTTACTGTTTGAATACACAAAGGTAATCAAATTGCAATTTTTATTCGCAATCGTACCAATTTTACCTGGTCAAATTACAGTCGAACATCCAAGCACACTTGATGTGGAAAAAAATGGTTTTATTAGTAGAAACTAGAGAAATACAAAACCTCCTATTTTGACCCGTCAACATAGTGTTTTAAAAATAAAGGCAGAAGCATCAGATAAAACTCAAAAAACAAATTAAACTAGTAAGGAACTTAATATATATTAAATGCTGAGTCGCATTGGGCTTCACAGATCCTGCGCGCTGCTACAACTCGGTGGAACTTTTGAGGGAAAACTGAGTAGGGAGGTTCGGTGGGACTTACCGAATCAGAAAGCTATAGGAAAGGTTCGCCGTAGCTCCATGTTACGTAGGGAGGCGTGATAAAATGTCCGTCGCCTGATCTGTAAGATCGTTTTGCGAACGAAGGAGGGTTAAATAATGCACATAAAACATCTATAAAATTAATATCTCTATGGTATATTAAATCTTATGGTATGTCATTATTATGATCACGCTGTTTATCAGGGTCACAATTAGCACTATATCGCAGGAGTCGTAGTAGAGCTATATCGTGGTACAGGATCCGCTCTAGAGTTATTTCACATTCACTAATGTGCATTAAACTTCTGTCTGATTATTCTTATCTCCTCGTTTCTCTACATATAATAAAAAAAAATGTCTACTTTTCCGCGTGAATAAAAATATATTGTAATTAAGCATTTTCCATTGCATTTATTTTCTTATTATTATATGTCTGCGATTTTGATAACTTACTTCTTTTAAATAATTTAAGAAGTTAAAAGGCTATTTCTTTAACCCTTAGTTATTACTAGGGAACTAGCAGACCCCACCTTAAGCGTGCCCCTTCGGGTGGGGTCCGCTGGGCCCCGTGTTCTCTAAGGGTTGAAGAACTACGGAACCTAATAAATGAATTCAAAGTAGGTTTCTTGTTTTCGCGGCTATTGCATCGTATTCCGGAAGAAAACAGAAATTATGTACTCGAAAATTTTAAATAAACCATGTTCCACTTGTCATAAATGTCTTCGATTACTCAAATATAGGTACAAAATGACCCGTATGGCAAGTAACTTATAAAGTACTGTTGTGTAGCACTATTTAAATGTTGCATAAATGCCACTGTCAAACTAGGCCAAAAAAATCGATACATAAATATAAATTTTTTTCCTATAAAAGTATGCATGCAGGTAGTTTTAATAATTGGATTAGTGGAAGATTATTGAGCCGAAATAAACTGCAAGTCGAACGGGAATCACGTTTAAAGATTTTATTTGTGCTGTTAGTATTTTTTTAATCTACGAAAGATTTTTCTAATAGTCCAAAGCTGTATGTAAGATTTTTTTAAGCGACTCATACAATCTATAAAGAAAAAATATATTTGCACAATGTATAGGGGATGGATAAAAAGTTGACAGCTTGTTTTATGTATCTTAAGTTCATAGGTGTCACTTGAATTATTAAATAAAAATAAGTTCAAAGTATGTCGAATGTTAAATAGGGATTTTGTCTGATCAAGCTGCATTACTATTTTAGGTTCAAAATCGAAAATAATAATTCGAACCATTTAGGCTGCGAGTTAAAATTATTACTATCTAATAATATATATATATATAATTAATTAAATTAATATATATTAAAATAAATAATTATATTAAAATAATATAATAATTGAAATATATAAAATTAGTAATTCATTATATTTGAAAAATTTTCATCCAAAAAGGCCCAGTAAAGCTTCATATTAATTTAGCATACTAAAAATGAGAATATTTTTTTAAATGCTGATGTCTAACTTATACAAGTAGTGAATATAGGCGTTTTTGTCATATTTTTAAATACTTCTATCTATAATTCAAATACTTATTCAAGATTTAATTGTTATTCAGTTTTATCATTTTCGCATGCTATGTCACGGGACCTTTGTCATCGCGTAAAGTTTATACCCATGAGAAGAACATTTTTCGATCTGTTAGTTTTATCTTTCCATACTCTTTTGTGTTACAATTATTTAAACAAATATATTTTAGGCGATTGTAAATTATTTTAAACATCTTATTACCTGAAAATTAATGCAAATCATCGTTCGTATAACTTTCACTGCTTATGTGTCAGGCTAAATTTCAGGCAGTGCCTTTAAAAAGTTGATCAATTTACAGTTCGAAGCCCTGAGCTATGGAAAATATAGGAAAAGTTTCTTAACTTGGAACGATGACACTACTTCTTGTGATGCAGTCTTTGAACAGCAAACTGTATCCCATCGGGACGAACAGTATCGAAATCAATTCAAAAAATTAACGGAACAGAAAAGTCGACCATGGTGACTTTAAGAGCTTTAGTTTGTAAATTCTAATTTTTTTGTCGTTACTTAACTGCTTCTTTTTCTCTTGAAAATATTTAGCTACAGTCTTTTCTTTGTCTTTCAATGCCCTCTTCTCTTATTATTTCTATTTAATTCAATTTGGGCATGTCTTAATTTCTTCTAATTCTCTTTTTTCTGAAGAGCTTCCATAAATTTTCCTACAGTATTGACCGTGACCTCAAATCCGCGTTAGCTAGAACATTAGCATACATTAAAATTGTTATTAAAAATATAGTATGCTACGTTAGCCATAAGTATTAGCAAAATAAGTATACTCACTTGTAACAAACTTAGCTTCTTTGTTTTGATTCAAAGTTTTTGATAAGATTGTTTGTTCTCTTGTTGAAGTTTTTACGCTATTAAAGTCAGTTACTATAGATTGAGACGCAGACATTGATGGGCAACCTGTAGATAAATCGGAGACTGCGTCTTTTTCAGTATCACTGTCGAGACTTGATAGACTATTATCAGGATTGTCCTTTAGATTGCCGATTGATTTACTTTTAGAATCCAATGACTCATTGGTAGATATATTTATGCCAGTATCTAATTCTGTGCCACTATGTAGACCATAGTCTACATATGACCATTAATAGGCGATACACATCAAAAAAGTGTGTTTAATTTTAATTTTAATTTCCAAAAATGTCGGGCTACAGCATGTAACAGGCGA